>JARQOD010007131.1:0-40184 GCA_033576555.1 Oophaga sylvatica | reverse complement strand
AAAAATATAAAGTGCAAAGGGGCAAAAAAAAAAAAAAACTACCTTAATATCTCAATAAGGGTATGGATAATACACAAATAAAGTCAGTGCAATGACCGAAGGAAACCCTTTTAAAATTTTTTAAACCCGGGAAAACCACAGATAATTCCAAAAGGCAGTACTGTACATAGCACCAAAAAAACTTGTATAAAGGGGGTAAATGAACGATGTTTAATAGTTTTGGAGGAAAAAACTTCTAGAAAAGGGGCCTCTCAGTGGGGGTGGCGTCCCCTTTTTTCCCGATTCGGCTTGCGCCTTCATCAGGGGGGGTTTTTACAAGGCCCAGAGGGGGGGGCTGACCAAATTTAAAAGTAAAAATTTTTTTCACTGACTTGTAAAATAAAAAGTTTTTTCAAAAAAAATTTTCCCCAAACATGCACGACAAAGGTCTTTATTATCCCCCTTGTTCAGAGCACCTGTAAAAATAGGGCCCCTTATGGAAGAGTCATCACAAAAAACCCCCCCTTTTTTTCCCAAAACCCAAAAAAATTTTCGCACAGAAATGCAAAATAACACAAAAAAAGCCGGGATGCATATTGGATAAAATCCATGGAAATGGGGTTTTAAAATAAACTCTTGGCCACAAAAAAAAAAAAATTTTTGTAAAAAAAAAAGGGGGGCCAGAATTTTGGAACAGAACATCTTAAAAATTTTTAAAAGCATTGGTTTGGTTTTCTGCTTTGGAGTTGTTTTGGGCAGCCAATGGCCGGGGAAATTTCAAGGTAGGGGGAAAAAATGGATCAATAAAAAATTTTAAAAAAAATTTTTGATGAAAAACATTACCCCCAGCTTTACAAATGATAATGATAAAAAACAACTCAAAATACACAATAGCCTCCCTTTAAAAAGGGGGAAAAGGGAAAAATTTTTAAAATGGCCTTCACAGTCTGAAAAAGTGGCTAGACATCAATTAACGTGAAATGCAAAAGACCTAGGAATTCACAGAAAAGGGAATTTTCTAAGAAGAATGGGGGGAAAATCCCTGAAAAAAAAAATTCTAAGACCCCTTTATGGCTTAAAAAAATTTTCCCCAAGCGGATCTTTTAAAAGGGGGTTATATAGGTACAAAAACCCTACGGGGGCCCAAGTTTTTTGCTTTGGGCCCCTTTTTTCCTTTTTTTTAAATTTTTTTAAAAATGAAAAATAGGGGAAATAATATTTTTTGCCTAAAGTCAAAAAAATGTGTCACTTTAACTTTGGCCTTTTGGATCTTTTTCATCTTAACTTTGGGAACAGAAATTTTTGGGACCAGGGGGCCCAAAATTTTTTCATGGGGGTGTATAAAACATACGGGGTTCATTGTTTTTATGAATAGAAAGACGTAGTTTTTAAAGCGTCTGCAATTTCTTATGGGGGGTGGTTGGATTTTTTAAGGGGGTTTTTAATAAATACCTTTTTTTTAAAAAGGGGGCCCCCTTTTTTTTTTATTTATATTTTTTTTTCCCACTTGTGGTTTAAACTTAATCAAATTTCATGTGTACCTTAGTAAATCTGTAAAAATTTTCCCAAGGGGGGGGGCCCACCCGTTTCCATTTTGGGGGGGTTTTTCTTTTTTGCTTGGTGAACGGTCTTAATAAGGATTTTTTTTATGCCACGTATTTTTTATCCGGGTTTTGGGGTTTTTTTCATGGGGGGGGGTTTTTTTTTTCTAAAGGGCCGCTTATACTGCGAAATTTTTGGGAAATTGGGGGTTTTTTACCCGGTTTTTTTTTAAAAATGCATTTTTGATACAGTTATTGTTTGACCGGGTTTCAAAAATTTATTTTAATGGGTTGCAACCCAACCCAGGGTCCACGATCAGTTTATGTTTTTTGCTGCCCCCCAAACCCAAGTATGGGGGCAAACTGACGAAAAAAATTAACTTTAAAATTTTTCCGTGTTACTCGATAAAGAGATGAGAAAATTTTGGGACTCTCCCCTCCTTAAAAAGTCAGGGGGTGTGCCCATCAAAAAATCAATGGGGGAGATGTAGCCCTTTTAAAAGGGACCCCCAAAAAACCCCTTTCCAGATACTCAGTTTGCACTAAAACTGCAAGCTGGGATGTTAGCCCTGTTGACTGCACAGAAGTTTCGTGCCAAACCGCTAGGAAGTGCGGATGACCCAGGGGGTTTTGCTACCCGCCGGGGGGAGACCGGGAATGAGCAACCTCTTTTAACTTTTGGGGGGGATGCCCGGGGTTTTTCACCCCAGTTTGCTCCCGGGGGTTAGCTCCCTATATTATACAAGATGTTTCCATTGGCTACCCGCTTGGATAAGCTAACCGCCTAAAGGGGGGGATAATTAGCCGAGGTCTTTGGGGGTCGGGGGGGGGCCCCGGGAAAAAAACTAGAGAGCCCGGGGGGCCCCCTTCTGGTACTCCCCCAAAAGCATGCCTTTTTAGCATGATCGACTCGCCAGTAAAGCTCTTTAAACCCCTCATGACCCACCCATTTTGACCTAAATGACCGGCCATTTTTTGCAATTTCCCGTGTCCCTTTATGAGGGAATAACTCAGGAACGCTTCAACTCTTAGCAAAATTTGAGATTGTTTTTTTGGGGACATATTTGGGGGGGAGTTGTGGTAAAATTAGGGGGGGTAATTTTTTTCGTTATTTGTGAAAAAAAAGGGGAAAATTTTGGGCCAAAAATTTTTAAAAAAATTTGGGAATTTTTTAAATTTTAATTTTTTTTCTTTTAAAACCAAAAATTTTGGGGCCAAAATAGTTATAAATAAAAATTTTCCACAGCCCCTTTACATCGCAAAATTTTGGGGGAACAAAATTTTTTTTGTTAGGAGGTTATAAGGTTTAAAAAAATTTTACCACGATTTCTCATTTTTACGAAAATTTAAAATTTTTTTTTTTTTTGGGCACCACCTCACTTTTGGTCCTTTGGGGGGGCTATATGGGGAAAAAAACCCCAAAAAAAAGACGCCTTTTAAAAACTGCACCCTAAAATCCAAAATAATTAAGAAATTTTTAAAACCCTTAGGGCTTCACAGGAAATAAAGAAAATGGAAGGAAAAAAGGAATTTTAAATTTTTTCCAAAAAAAATTTTTTTTACTCAATTTTTTTTTTTTTACATGGGGGGGGGTAAAAGGCCCAAAAATTTGTTGGGCAATTTCTCCTGAGTACACCGATCCCATATGTGGTCATAAAATGTTTGGGTGCACGGCAGGGCTAAAAGGGGGAAAGCACCTTTACTTTTTAAAAGGAAAATTGCTGGAATTTTTAGTTTTTTCCATTCGCATTTGGGGTCCCTTTTTCCAAAATTGGAGCTCCCCACAAGTGACCCCATTTTGGAAACTAACCCCCAAAAAACTTATTGATGCATGTGAGCTTTTTTAACCCCAGGTGTTTTAAAAAATTTATCCTTAAAAAAAAGAAATCTTTTTTTTACAAAATTTTTTTTAGCCTCATTTTTTCATTTTCACAGGGGGAACATATAAATTGGATCCAAAAAATTTTTGGGGGAATTTTTTCCTGGAAAGATACCTCATATTGGTCATAAACCTGTTTGGGCCACGGTGGCCCAAAAGGGGAAAAGGGGCCTTTGATTTTTTTGAAGGGGGAAAATTGCCCAATCCATAGGGCCCCATGACCTTTGGAGAGTCCTGGTGCCTAAACAGTGAAAACCCCCCACATGTGCCCCATTTTTGGAAACTACCCCCCTTTGGAACTTATCTAAGGGGGTTTTGGATCTGACCCCCAGTTTTCACAAAGTTTTAACCAAGAGCAGTGAAAAAAAATTTTTTTTCCCAAAAAATTTTTTTTTTCCCCGCTTTTTTTTATTTTTAAAAGGGGAAAAAGGGGAAATTGGACCCAAAAGTTGTGAAATTTCCCCCGAGTACACTGGTACCCCTTGGGGGGGGGGGGAACCACTGTTTTGGCCATGGAGAGCTCGAAGGGAAGGGCGCCTTTTTTGGAAGCAGACTTGATGGAATTTCTGGGGGATTTGGGTTTGCAGAACCCCGATTGCCTAAACAGAGAAAACCCCCCCAATCCCCTTTTTTTGGGAAAAAATAGACCCCAAGGGTTTCAGATGTGAGTGAGCACTTTAAACCCCCAAGTGCTTACAGAAGTTTAAAAACGCGAGCAGGAAAAAAAAAAAATTTTTTTTTCAAAAACATTTTTTAGCCCCCTATTTTTTTTTTTCCCAAGGGTAAAAGGTAAATTGTACCCAAAAATTGTGTCCTTTTTTTTATAACGCTACTTCCCCAAAAGGGGGGGGAAAAATTTTGGGCGACGGCGGGGTCAAAAAAGGGAAGGGCCCCCTTTGATTTTTTTAATGGAAAATTTAAAATCAAAACGTTAAGGGGCACCATGTGGTTTGGAGGCCCTTTTTCCAAAAATTTTGGGCTCACCCCAAAGACCCCCTTTTGGAAATCGCCCCCCAAGGAATTATTGAGCACAGTGAGCACTTTAAACCCCCCCGGGGCTTACAGAGTTTATAACGCAAAAGCCTAAAATTTTAAAAATCTTTTTTTTTTTCAAAAATGTTTTTTTAAGCCCACTATTTTTTATTTTCACAATGGTTACGGAAAATTTGGGGCCCCAAAAGTTGTGTCCAATTTGTCCTAATCGTAGCCCCCATAGGGGGGGGGAAACCATGTTTTGGCACACGTGGGGGCTGGGAAAGGAGTAGTGACGCTTTGAAATGCCGACTTGGGAATTTTGGGGCGTCATTTGTTTTTGCAGAGCCCTGTATGCCTAACGGGAAAACCCCCCAAGGCCCATTTTGTAAACTAGCCCCCCAAAGGGAAAAATTATCTAGATGAGTGGTGAGCCCTAACCCTCATGTGCTTCAAGAAGTTTTAATGCGAGCCGTGAAAATAAAAAATCATTTTTTTCCTCAAAAACTGTTTTTTTTTTTAAACCCCCAATTTTTTATTTTCACAAGGGTAACAGGAAAAATTGGCCCCCAAAAGTTGTTGTACGTTTGTCCTGGGAACTGGTCCCCATATGTGGGGGGGAACCACTGTTTTGGCGCAGGGGGGAGTCAAAGGGAATGAGCACCATTTTGGAATGCAACTTGTGGAATGTTTTTCGGGGGGGGTGTTGGTTTGCAGGCTTCTGATGGGGCCAAAAAATAGAAACCCCCCAAATGACCCTATTTTGGAAAAATAGCCCCCCCCGGAGCTTATCTAGATGTGTATGGCACTTTAAAAACCCCAAAGGGCTACACAAAAATTTAAAAACCCGGGGGTGAAAATAAAAAAATCATATTTTTTCACAAACATGACTTTTACCCCCCAAATTTTTTTTTTTTCCCAAGGGGGAACAGGAAAATTAATTTTTAAAATTTTTTGCCAATTTGCCCCCGAGTACGCTGATATCTCATAGTGGGAGAAAACTACTGTATGGGACACGCGGGGCTGGAAAAGGGGAAGTAGTGACATTTTGAAATGCCACTTGATAATGGTCTGGGGGTATTTTCGTTTGCAGAGCCCCTGAGTGCCCAACAGTAGAAACTCCCAAAAGTGACCCCTTTTGAAAAAAAACCCCGCAAGGAACTTATTAGTTTTGGGACCTTTGCCCCCCAAAGGGCTCAAAAAAGTTTTAACGCCCGGGCATGAAAAAAAAAAAATCATATTTTTTCCAAAACATGATCTTTAGTCCCCAATTTTTTTTTTTTCCCCCAAGGGGTAACAGGAGTTACCCCCCAAAAGTTGTTTAAAATTTGTCCTGAGTCCCTGATCCCCCATAGGGGAAAAACTCTGTGGGGGCAAAAATCGAGGCTGGGAAAGGGAAGTATGACGTTTTGAAATGGTTTTGGGGGAATGGTCTGCGGGTGTCTGTTACTTTGCAGAGCCCATGATTGCCTAAACTGAAACCCCCCCAAGTGACCCCTTTTGGAAACTAGCCCCGGGGAAAAACTCCTTAATGTGTGGTAAGCATTTGAATCCCAAGTTCTCACGAATTTATAACGCAGCCCCGTGAAAAAAAAAAATCTTTTTTTTTTTCCACAAAAAAATTTTTTACCCCAAATTTTTTTCCCAAGGGTAACAGGAAAAGAGCCCCAAATTGTTGTCAATTTTTCCCGAGTACGTGATACCCATTGTGGGGGGTAAACCACTTTTTGGGGGCAACTCGGGGCTTGGAAAAAGGGGGAGCCTTTTGACTTTTTGAACGAAAATTTGCGGGGAAAAAAGGGGGGCCCATTCGCGTTGGAGAACCCTGATGTGGTAAATAGTGGAAGCCCCTAATTTCTAACAAAAAACCAACCCCAACACCCCCCAAAAACCCCAAAACCCTAACCCTACACACCCTAACCAATAAAACCCCCAAAACCAAAACCCAACCCCAAAACCCCCCAACCCCCAATCCCAAAAACTCAACCAAAAACCTAACCACAAGCCTAACCCTAACCCAAAACCCCAACCCAAAACCCCCCAAAAATTTCCTAACTCAACCCCCAAAAAACCTAACCCTAACCCAACCCTAACCCTAATTCCAACCCTAACCCTAATTCCAACCTTTAAAAATTTCCCAAACCCCAAAACCAAAATTCCAACCCAACCCCAAAAATTCAACCCCTTTCCCCCAATTCTCCCCAAACCCCTAATTCAACCCCCAAATGCAACCCACCCTAGTTCAACCCAAACCCCTAAGGCTGGGTTCTTTTGCGTTTTCACCCCCTTAAAATGCGTTAGGGGGGAACGGTATAGCTAACACGATTGGTTATGCTATACCACTAGCGCGGGGAAACCGATGATTCTCTGTGCTCATGGGGGGCCCCGACCTGCAGCCCAGGCCCCCTACTGAATGAAAAGGGCCCCGGAACGATGCCGCCTACGGCTGGTTTTCGTCCCCAAAAAAGGGGGGGAAAGGGGGCAGGTTAACGGACTGCTTACCCCGCGTTACACCGCAGTGAAACGCAGTCCATCAAAGGACCCCCATAATGCAATGTGAACCCCCCAAAACCCAACTGGGCCCCCCCAAAAATTTGGGCATTTTCGGATTTTTCAAAAACCCGGGTTTAAAGCCGGTTTTTCCGCGATTTAGCGCGGTTTTTCTGCGGTTTTGCTGGGTTTTTCCCTGCTTTTACACATGAAAGGGGAAAGGTGTAAAATTGCTGGGGAACCGAAAAAGATTTTACAGCTGCGGATTTTAAAAAGCAGCAAATCCGCACTAAAAATTCGACATGTCCAGCTTTTTTTTTTTTTTATTTGTTGTAGTACATGGTTCTTGATTTGTGGATCCCACGCGAAATCTGCTGGGGATCCCAGAGCAAAAGCGTGGTCCGCAAAAAATCCCGGACCCCAACAAAATCCGCAACGGACCGGGGCCAATGGAAAAAAAAAAAACTTTTTTTTTTTTTTGCCCCCACCTATGACGGGGGGGTTCATTTATTTTTTGTTATTTTGATCACTTGAAATTTTCACAGTGATCAAAAAAATTTTTTGGACTCTGGGGGCGCATGCGCTGGCCCGCCCTTTTCCAAATGGGGGCACCATGAAGAACCCGGGGGGGCGTGGGGGTGGATCCAGGGAATGGGGGGGCCGGGGGAGGTGGTGGGGGGGCGGAAGGTGAGGGGGGGGGGTCGGGGAAATGGGGCGGGAGCCGGGGGGGGGGGAGCTAGTGACGGCGGTGACCCCCACCGGGGTTTTTGGGGCGGCCATCGCCGCCCCGACTCGATGGGAGGGGGTCAGATCGCGGGGTCCACCTGGCAATGCATTTCAGCATTGCCTGGTTTGGGGGTTTAATATTTCACCAATTTCATTGGGGAAATTTTACAGATTGTTGATTGGTGTTTCACTTTTAAACCAACAAGCGATTGTCCAATGGGGGGGTTTGCCACCCCCCCGTGGTAGCACAAAGGGCTTGTCCTGTGGGTGGGGGGCCTTTATGACCCCGGTCACCAAAACCCGGGAAAATGATTTATAGCATACGCCTTTTGCTCAGGGTCGGGTGCCACTGGGGTTTTATTCCCAAGTAGCGTCATGGGGGGGGAAGGGGGGTTTAAGGGGGAAGCTCCCCCCCAGCCTTTTCCCAACACATCCCGATGACTCTCCGTGCCCAAAACAGCATGCCGGGGAAAGGGGTCCTGACTTTTTAAGCACCAATCATGGTCGCCATTCACGGACTGTCAGTCAGGCATTTTGGATTTTAGCTTCAAACCTTTCTTGTTCCGAAAAATGGGGTTAAATACTTTCAAAGCCAAGAACTTTGTCCTTTTTGGGTTTTCGGATTGGTTTTTCGGCAAGCTGAGCAACCTTTTTGGGGTTAAAGGGGGCCACAACTTCGGGCCAGGTTCGATTTTGCCGATTTAAAAATTGAAGAAATTATCTTTGGGGTTTGCAACCAGTTTTTTTAATATTAAAATTTTAAATTTTAAAAGGGATACATCTTGTTCAAAATTCTCATCTCCATATTTCCTGTCACACTGTTGTGATATACCATGGGGTGTTATTTATATGATTGTTCATTTTTTTAAGACTTGGAATTTTTTTTTTTCATATGACTGTCACCAAGTCCTTTTTTTTTTGCACATTTTAAGATGTTTTAAAATTGGTTTTTTTTTTTTTGGGGGATTTTTGTTTAAAAAACCTTTTTCTATTTTGGGGTTTTGGTGTGTGTGCGCTGTTTTTTTGGTTTTTTTTTTGGGGTTTTTTTTAGATTGAAATATACCTAATTTTTGAATAATCCTAATACGGAAAAATTTGCTAAAAGGAAAAACAAAAAAAGTTATTATCATTTGGTTATAAAGCACACTGCATAATACCCTAAGGGCTCTACCCATTTGTGGAAAAAAAACGGTCCGTTTTCTGGATGGAAAAAAAAAGTCCGAATATACAATTTTTATGCGATTTTTTCATGGATTTGTATGCGATTTTCAATCGCCCCACATTTTCCATCTTTTGCATCGTTTTTTACAGGGCGTTTTACAAGAGCAGTTACTCTATGTAAAAGCATGTAAAAATCACTTTGTAAAAAAAAAAATGTACACAAAAAGCAAAAAATTATTTATATATATATAATATATATATAATATTTATTGTCATACCTTCGCTAGTAAATCCCACTAATTCATCCTGGCGTTTGTAAAATCCAAGACAGTTTAATAAAGAAGGAAAGAAACATATACCCATAAAATACATATAAATTTATATACAATCATTGTGCTAATTATATATTTTAAAATAATATATATACATACAATATTTTGTTCTTAACATTCTAAATAGTTTATAGCTGTTAATTCAATTGCCCTTTTGTGAAATTACAGATCCGACATGAAATAAATGGTTTACATAGTTAACCAGTCATTTATTATTTGATAAGGTTTTATAACAATTTACATGATGGGTGTGCAAAATTTCAACTGTAGGGGTTATTAAAGGTGTAAATTATTGAAAAAAAAGCGTGGGCTCCCTCCCTTTTTTTAAAACCCCAACAGACAGGTCGGTCACCCGGGGACACCAACCCAGCTACGTCGGGGGTCCCATACGACTGAAGTGAAAGTGGAAGCTTCAATTAAGTTCACAAAATCCTTCCTCTCCTGTGGGGAGTGAACTGATTATTCAGGGGATTAAGCTGAGCAGGCGCATTAGCTGCCCTTTTTAAACCCTTAAACCCTTTGTAAGGATTACATATGGGGACATGTCTGTGCTTTTCATAGGTAAGAATAATGTTGCTTTTTATTTTATTTTTATTTCAGGCGAACGGGATCGGATGGATACCGAAAAAAATTTGGTCAAAAACTGTGTTTTATTTCTTAAAAGGATTAAAAATTAAAGTTGGTTTTTTTTTCCTTTCATACAAAGGATTAATTAATTGAGATTGTCAAATTGACAACTCTCATTATTAACCTGGCTTAAAGTCACCTTTCAATTACAAGGTGGTTTAACCCATTATTAACCCATTCGCCACCGCTACAGGGGCAAGGGAATAGACGGGCAAAAGTGCCAAAAAAAAAAAAAAAAAGGGCGAATTAATTATAATTGCCTTTTCTGGGGTGGGGAGTGTTATAGCCCGGGGGGGATAAATAAATGCACCCTCCCGGGTTTTATCTCCCTATCATGCTTTGTCTATCTGGTTTAGAAAATAGCGTGGACCACGATTTTTTTTTAATGATTTACACCTTTATAACCCCTACATGTCTCAATTTGCCACCTATACTCCTGTAATTGTAACTTAAAACCGTATACAAACTAATGAAATGACATGGTAAATGTAGAAACCATTTTCATTTCAGTCGGGTCTGTAATTTCACAAAAGCCGGTAATTGAATTAGGGCTTTACAGTATGTAAAGTTATAACTTAATAAATTTTTTATATATTATGTCTAAGACATTATATATATATATAATATATATACATATATGTAAAAGCCTACAAAATTATACCCCACAAATAACTTCAAAAAAGGAAAAAGAGGTTTTTAAATAAAAATAATTTTTATTAAACAATTATTAAAAATGAATTTAAAATATTCATACATATACAAAAAACGGGAACATATGCAATAAATGTAAATAAAGCTAATGGGGATTCTGCCAAGGTTAAAAAAATTCCTTACTAAAATCCTCGGGGGAAAAAGCTGCTCAATGGCATATATATCTCTTAGATGCAGCATAAGTTCTCCTCTTTAAATAACCCTCATAACCATGAATAACGCCTAGCCATTAACTGTAAGCTTTCAGGGGATTTTCTCTAGGATCGGTCTGGGAGACAAAATGGCATGAAAAACATTCTTCGCAGATTCTGGTGCAAAAAATGGCCGCAACCGCTTTATTAAAGTCCACGCAAAACGATTAAAACAAAGCTAACAGAAACCTAGGCTTGCTAGCCTCTAGTTACCTTAAAATGGCCCTCTCTATCCGGGACCGACTTACCATCTGTGCCCAAAAAAAACACATATCACATATGTTACCAGTATGGAGCTTACAGATACTCCCCTTTCGAACACCTTCCATGCCCAACTTGAGAGGTCCACTCTATTCAGCCCCTCTTCAAAGGATTCGCACGAGGACTACTTCTTTTTTCCGGGGGTCCCTCCGCCCCAATGGAAGCTCAACAATCTTGGAACTCTTCCCTTGTCCAGGACACCTCTTTGTCCAGGCTAAAGACAGCTTAAAATCTTGGAGATGTTCCTTGGCCGGCCTCTCGTGTCCAGGTAAAGACCTTAACACTTTGAGCTGTTTTTGGCAAAACCTTCCTGTTCCGGCTAAAACTGTCTCAGATTGTTTTTGCAGACACCTACTTCTGGTCCCTAATTAAACCTAGTGTTTCGGCTTGTGCTGCAAGTGTGTGTGAATGTGAGGTGTATACCTTCTCTACCATAGGTTTACAAAGCCAACATTTCCTTATACCTAGGTGAAATGTACCCCCATTCATCACATATTCCTCACTGTCCACAATACATATATAAAAAACCAAGTGGTTTATAAGTTGTGCAAGCTAGAAAAGAGTGCCTAGTATATTATATATAGCAGAACTAATGCCTATATCAGACATTTGCCCTGTTCAAAATGTGAGCCAATATGGCAAAAACTAAATAATGCTTGCAGGAAAAAGCAGTTTCATGGCTGGCAAAAGGTTTCCCATACCTCTAATCAGGCTGCAGCACCCCTACAAAAAAGCGGGGAACATATGCAATAAAGATATAATAAAGCCTAATGAGGGTATTCATGCAAATGGTTTAAATAAGGAATTCCTTACTAATAGTGTTGAGCGATATGATAATGCAAATATCGGCTATCGGCCGATATTAGCTCTATCGGCCTTTCGATAATTCGTTTCGATATTTTCGTCTTATCGAATACCGGAATCGGAAGTTCCCATAATTCTTTGCGAGGCAATGTGATTTTAGTCAGCCAATGAGGAATCCTAAGAAGTGTGGGCACATCCTGTACTGCTGCGGTCATGTTAACTAATGGCATGGCTGTGATTGGATGCTGAAATGATGTCAGAATGCACTATAAAAGGCGCCGCCGCCATTTTAGCGTCACTGTGCTGTGAATTCAGTAAGGGACAGAACGCTGCTGTGCTGACTCTGAGGGACAGTTAGAGATTGCGATTTAGTGTACTGTGCTGTAGGCAGGCTAGCACCAACCGCTGTGTAAAGCTTCCTTTTGCCTGCAGTGTTGTTTTAACAGCTCTGCAAGGTGTGTGTGAGTGCAGGTGACGCTGCAGTTTGCTCTGCATGCAACGCTGTCTGTAGGCATCTGCACATGTCACTCACAGACTATTTTTTTTTCCTTCAGTGTAATTCTTGCAGCTCCATGCAATTTAACTATAGTGTGACGCGCTTCCATCCGTATACAATACATTGGTTGCAAACACTATAGAAGTAGACAAAGGAGTAGCCTTTCACAGATTGTGAACAGTTGTGTTTCAGTGTTCACTTCAGTCTCTGCGTAATAACCACACTTAGGCCTTATAACTTTTCTGACTTTCTTTATCAATCTACCAAGATGAAGAAGTCAGTGAGTAAGGCACGTGGTCGTGGCCGTGGAGTTTCAGCAGGGAGAGGACGTGGGGATTCTGTGTCTGCTGCCGCCCTCAGTGACACAGCATCCACCATTTATCCCGTGAACGTTCCTTTATGCGCACTTTGGTAGGAGCTCGGCGTGCCCCCCTGCTGCGGGAAGAACAAATTGAAGCAGTTGTTGTTGGATGGCAGCCAAATGTATCGACTTCAATTCCTTCCACCTCCTCTCAGGAACACAACACTGTTGAGCAACCATCTGTCTGTTCACCGCCTGTCAAATGCCAAGGCAGTCAGAGAGTTCTGTACAGGAGCCAGCTGAGTCTCTGCTTCTGTTCTCAGAATCTGTTGGCTCGCAAAAACGGGCACAGGCAAGCAGCATTCTGCAATTTGAAGAAGAGGGAGTATGCAGTTGATGCGCAACAGCTGTGTCTCTCTCAATCTGAGAGGCGGGTGAGCCAGTGCCGATGGACAGCACAACCGCAGAACGCATCTTATGATGATGATGAGACTCAGGTGCCAGGTTTTGTGGAGCATGGTGCTGCCCAGACCATCCAACAGCAGCAGGTGTTGGAAGAGGGTAGTGGAGATGATGAAGTCCGAGACCCAACATGGCGTGAGCAACAGGAAGGTGGTGGGAGCAGCTCTGAGGAAGAGATTGTCCCAACGGTACAAAGAGGAGGGAGAGGTAGGCTGCAGACTCGCTTGCCTGTAGCCTCCAGTTTGGCACCTGTTGGGAGCAGTTCTCTTAGAACTGTCAAAATTGGCGCTCCCATGACTTGCACTGCGTGGTCCTTTTTTGACAGACTTGTACATGATATTTGCTATGTTCAATGCAAGCTGTGTAAGCAAAAAGTTAAAAGAGGTAAAAATATCAGGAACATGAATACCACAAATATGTGGACACATGTACGGACAAAGCACGTAGCTGAGTTCCAAAGACACACTGGAGATGTAGGCCAACCTACAGCAGCACCTACATCTTTAGGTCATGTTCGAGCCTCTACCTCCAGCTCTCACACACCTGTTTCGGCTTCCTCACAGGATCTCCATGGAAGAACCTCGGTCACTGTTGTCCATAGAGAAACTGTTATTCCACCCACTGCAGCAAGTTCACAGTCATCGTCACACTCCCGAACAAAAAACAGCCATCGGTAACACAGGCATGGATAAAAGACGGCCATACTCGGCAAACCATCCACGAGCACAGGCTCTGAATGCTGGCCTTGCAAAACTCCTGTCCTTGAAATGCTGTCATTCAGGCTGGTGGAGACTGACAGTTTCAGGAACTTTATGCATTGGCAGTCCCACAATATAATGTGCCAAGCCGATTTTATTTCAGCAGGCAAGCTGTCCCTGCTCTGCAAAAACATGTCGAGGGAAACATTAAACATGCGCTACTAAACGCCGTCAGTAGCAGGGTCCACCTGACCACCGATGCGTGGACCAGTACCCATGGCCAGGGACGATACCTTTCCCTCACTGCCCATTGGGTCAATGTTGTGGAGCCGGGTACAGATCTTGCCAGTGGCGCTGTACGTGTTCTGCCAACTCCAAGGATTGCAGGAATCCAGTCTGTGCACATTGATTCCTCCTCCTACTCCAGTTCCTCAGAATCATCGCTGCACGAGCCATCACGGTATACCTCCACATGGACCCGTGAACGCTTACCTGTTGCGACCGATATGAGCACAGCCGTGGCCAAACGTCAACAGGCCGTACTGAAATTAATTCCCATGGGGAATCGAAGCCACACAGCGCAGGAGCTCTGGGATGCCATCAAGCAGGAGAGCGATGTGTGGTTTTTGTCAGCTAATCTCCAGCCAGGCTTGGTAGTGTGTGACAATGGCCGAAATCTGGTGGCAGCTCTGGGCCTTGGCAACCTCACTCACATACCATGTCTGGCACATGTGCTGAACTTGGTCGTGCAGAGTTTTTTGAGGGACTATCCGGATCTTGATGCACTGCTGCACAAGGTCCGCCTAGAGTGCGCTCACTTGCGACGTTCCAGCATGGCCAGATCGCGCATTGCAGCTCTGCAAGTCAGATTTCGCCTTCCTGAACATCGCATCATATGTGACGTACCCACCAGGTGGAATTCCACGTTACATATGTTGGAGCGGTTGTGTGAGCAGCAGCCAGCAGTAATGGAGTATCAGCTGCAACAGGCGCAATCAACTCGCAATTTGCGCCGTTCACACTTCACCACTACTGAGTGGGCCTCTATGAAGGACATCTGCGACGTTTTGCGGGCGTTTGATGTCTCAACGCGGATGGCGAGTGCAGATGATGCACTAGTCAGCATGACTGTCCCCCTTATCTGCCTGCTTCAGAAATCACTGAAAGCACTAAAGGAAGAGGTTTTGGAAGAGGTGGAGGATGAGGAGTCACAAATTCAATTACCTTCAGGACAGTCAGCGCAACGTGGTTCCTCACAAAGGGCTGGGCAGGGCTCACTTTGTGAGGAGGATGAGGAGGAGGAGTCAATGGAGGAGGAAGAAATCCCTACAGAGGGAGGTACACAACGCTCTAGTCAGTATGTAGAGCGAGGGTGGGGTGATGCAGAGGAGACAGAGATGATGCCTCTTCCAGAGGACAGCCTTTGTTGGCCAGTTGGGAGTCTGCAGCACATGGTTGATTTCATGCTTCAGTGCCTGAGAAACGACCGCCGCATCGCCCACATTCTCAGCACGTCAGATTATTGGGTGTACACCCTCCTAGACCCTCGCTACCGGGACAACTTACAAACCCTCATCACACCGGTGAACCGGGACCGTAAAATGCAGGAGTACCAAGACACACTGGTGCAATCCATACTGTTGTACATTCCAGCCGAGAGAGGTGCTGCTGCTGCTGCTGCTACTGCTTTACAAAGCAGCTCTGTGCGTCGAGGCAGTGTAGACACCTCTACAACAAGAGGGATCAGAAGCAGCGCCTCTGCACAGGGCAAGAACTGTATGTTACAAATGTGGCAAAGTTTTGTGACAGCGCCAGCAAGGTCTACACCATCCGAGACGGCTCCAGTCACCAGGAAGAAACGTTTCCGTAAGATGGTGACAGACTACTTGGCTTTCCCTCTAAGTGTACTCCCAGATGCCTCTTCCCCTTTCAAATTTTGGGTCTCTAAGTTGGATACATGGCCAGAGCTTAGCCAGTATGCATTGGAGGTGCTGGCTTGCCCTGCTGCCAGTGTATTATCTGAGCGTGTCTTTAGTGCTGCAGGTGGTGTAGTAACAGACCGTCGCATGCGACTATCCTCAGAGAATGTAGACCGGCTTACTTTTCTGAAAATGAACAAGGCATGGATCTCACCTGAATTTGCCTGTCCGTTTTCAGATTAAATAACTGTTTGGCAACGTTTTCCATGTCTCCTGTTATGTTCATCTTTCTACCACCTGAACTCTACTCCCTGGGCTACAACACCGCCATTTGTTGCTCGTAAGTAATTGGCAGGGTACTGACTCCTGGCCAGCCTGGTTACAGCACGACAGCTGTTTCCTGGCAGTGTGAACGTCAATTATCCTCCAATAAGTTGTGCTGTCGTGTTGCATTCGGGTTAGCCGACTCTATGGTGCCTGCAGTTTAGGTGATTCCTATGTGTGCTGTGGGATATGTAAATAAAGGCGGTTTCCATTGTGACAATAGGATAAGCACCCACTGTAGGACTGTGTGATTCGGTAACTGCGGACGGCTTGCGTCCTGTCAACTTACATTTTCATGGGTGCGTTCTTCTACCCGTCCGGGGTCCAGTACCGTCAAGTGGTTCTCCCCAGTGCCTTTGGCCTAGGTGCCTCCATCTCCGTATCCGAGTTCCAGCAACGTCTGCTGGTCCTTGGTAGTGCTTTGGAGCACAGGTACCTCCTGCTTAGTAACCGTGTCACAGTAACGTCAGCTGGTACTCGGTTGTGACATTGCCTCTTTTCCTTCTGCTACCCGTCCGGGGTCCAGTACCGTCAAGTGGTTCTCCCCAGTGCCTTTGGCCTAGGTGCCTCCATCTCCGTATCCGAGTTCCAGCAACGTCTGCTGGTCCTTGGTAGTGCTTTGGAGCACAGGTACCTCCTGCTTAGTAACCGTGTCACAGTAACGTCAGCTGGTACTCGGTTGTGACATTGCCTCTTTTCCTTCTGCTACCCGTCCGGGGTCCAGTACCATCAAGTGGTTCTCCCCAGTGCCTTTGGCCTAGGTGCCTCCATCTCCGTATCCGAGTTCCAGCAACGTCTGCTGGTCCTTGGTAGTGCTTGGAGCACAGGTACCTCCTGCTTAGTAACCGTGTCACAGTAACGTCAGCTGGTACTCGGTTGTGACATTGCCTCTTTTCCTTCTGCTACCCGTCCGGGGTCCAGCACAGTCAGCTGGTCCTCGTTACTTCCATTGTCTCTTGCTCCATCTGATACCCGTCAGGGTTCCAGTAACGTCAGCTGTTTCTCGGAAATTAGACGACATTAAAGACCACCCAGAAGAAGATGACGACAACAAGGACGACGAGCATGAAGCCAACCAGCCTGAACACCATCACAAAGAAAAAATAAAATATTACCCAGAAGAAGATCACCAACAGGACAAAGAAGGTTAAGACAAACTACAAGATACAGACAGAAGAACAATAAGCAAAAGATCAAAAAGCAGAAGAACATGAAGTATAAGACCAAAATGAAGAGCAAAATATATGCTCTAAATTCTAAGCAGAAGAAGACTAAGCAGTGTATGGGGGTGAGTCCGTTCCTCCTCGTGGTGCCCTGGAAAATGCCTGCTGCTGCAGGCTAAACTGAACACGGACAAATACTGTTGTAATTTAAATCTTTTGTGACAGCAAGAACGGAAGGATGAACAATTCATACTTTTACAGATTACAAGTACAGGAATCTCTGTCACAAATAAGAATATGATGAAGAAGATGAAGAGGAAGAAGATGAAGAATTTGAATATGAAGAAGATTAATTAGTTTAATAATAACAATATGAGTAATGTAAACAAAAACATGAATAGCAAGAAGTTTAAGAAGAAGATTAAGAAGGTGAAGATGAAGAATAATTTGATGAGAAAGATGATGCTGCTGCTGAAGATTATGAAGGAGAAAGTGTGGCACTGGCAAAAGTTAAAAAGGTGAAGAGCATGGAAGTTGTGAAACATACATATTTGCCAAAATAGAAAAAAGGTTAACAACATTGTCAATTTGTTAGTCAATCCAAACGTATTTCCAAAAAAAAATATATTAATGCTATTCCAATGCATTGGGTTAAACATGTATGCCTTTATTGTCTCCTCAACCTCCCCCAATACATTCTACATTAGTCTTTGTTGTTTTCCTTCATGTACAATTAATCAACAAGGCAAGAATGTTTTTTTTTAATTTCGATATTTTGTTCCCATAGACTTACATTGGACTTCCGCAATCGGAATCGGATATCGACGATATTTAGTGCTATCGGCGATACAATTTCGATACGATATTTTTAGATATCGAGCAATATCGCTCAACACTACTTACTAATAGTCTCGGGAGAGAAAAAAAAAAAAAGGCTGCTCAAGTGTGCTATATATATCTACTATATGGTGCAGCATAAAGTTTTGAGCACGTCCCCTCTGGAAGAAGCGACTAGCGAAACGCGCGTCAGGGGTGCTGCAGCCTGATTAGAGGTATGGGAAACCTTTTGCCAGCCATGAAACTGCTTTTTTCCTGCAAGCATTATTTAGTTTTTGCCATATTGGCTCACATTTTGAACAGAGCAAATGTTTGATATAGGCATTAGTTCTGCCATATATAATATACTAGGCACTCTTTTCTAGCTTGCACAACTTATAAACCACTTTGTTTTTTATATATGTATATATGAGCTAGGCGTATATTCATGGTTACTGAGATGTTATTTAAAGAGGAGAATTTTATGCTGCACCATATAGTAGATATATATAGCACACTTGAGCAGCCTTTTTTTCTCTCCCGAGACTATTAGTAAGGAATTCCTTATTTAACCATTTGCATGAATACCCTCATTAGGCTTTATTTATATCTTTATTGCATATGTTCCCCGCTTTTTTGTAGGGGTGCTGCAGCCTGATTAGAGGTATGGGAAACCTTTTGCCAGCCATGAAACTGCTTTTTTCCTGCAAGCATTATTTAGTTTTTGCCATATTGGCTCACATTTTGAACAGGGCAAATGTCTGATATAGGGATTAGTTCTGCTATATATAATATACTAGGCACTCTTTTCCAGCTTGCACAACTTATAAACCACTTGGTTTTTTATATATGTATATATGAGCTAGGCGTATATTCATGGTTACTGAGGTGTTATTTAAAGAGGAGAACTTTATGCTGCATCATATAGTAGATATATAGCACACTTGAGCAGCCTTTTTCTCTCCCGAGATTATTAGTAAGGAATTCCTTATTTAACCATTTGCATGAATACCCTCATTAGGCTTTATTTATATCTTTATTGCATATGTTCCCCGCTTTTTTGTATATGTATGAATATTTTAAATTCATTTTTAATAATTGTTTAATAAAAATTATTTTTATATTGAAAAACCTCATTTTTCCTTTTTTGAAGTATATATATATATGTATTCTATGTGTGTATATGTATTGTTTCTATTCTTTATTAAAGCTGTCAGTGTGATTTTACAGTATAGCCGGCAATTGAATTAACGGCTATTATACTATTGTGAGACAGTGAGAGTATGTGTGTTGAATGGGGTGTACATTTCACCTAGATACTTTGCTGACTGGTATAAGGGAAATGTATGGCTTTGTAAACCTAGTGGTAGAGAAAGGTCACTACACCTTACATTCAGTACACACTTGCAGCTCAGGCCTGAAACCACTCAGCTGTTAATTAGGAGACCAGAAGTAGGTGTCTGCGAACACAGACAGAGAGCTCGCTTAGTCTGGACAAGGAGTCCAGGCACAAGAAGGAGTCTCCAGGAGTATGAGCTGTCTCAGTCTGGGTGCTCGATGTACCCCGGACACAGGAGTAGTCTCTGTGAGAATCCATGCGGATAGCTGCTGAATAGGAGGGGAGCTCTCTCAAGTCTGGACGTTGAAGGTGCCTTCAGACACAAGGAGCAGTGTTGTGAATGGGTTTGAGATGAGTTCTGAGCAGAGGCTCCCTCTGGTGGTTACAAGCGGTACTAGTGAGGATTGGGAATCAGGTGTTACTGATTGGTCTTATTTAAGGGAATCATTTTCCCATCAGGGTTGCCGGTGATCAATTGTTCTGGTCTGAATCCTTCTTTCCAGTTTCCCTTGTAGCCTGCTGTGTCGTGTCTGCATCTCCTGCTATCAGATAAGACAATTTCTATTTTGTGTTTTTGCTATATTTTTGCATTTTGTCCTGCACTTCTTTGGGGGCCTTCTGGGTCCCCTCCGGGGGCTTTTGCCCTCTCAGTTTAGTCCAGCCACTGTGTTTTGTACTTTTGCTTTTTGCAGTTTTTTCAGTGGCTGCTGTTTTTGTTACACCAGAGAACTAATTTAGGTGGTAGAGGTCGTGTGATCTCAGGTGATTTTGAAATTAGTAGAGTTGGTGTTTTTCAGGGTTTTCTGGGATTGCAGTAAGTACCCTTCCTGTCCTTTTCTATTTAGATAGTTTGGGCCCCAGCGTTTGCTCATACTATTTTCTTTCTGTGTCAGTATTTCCTCTTGTCTAACCGCCATTACATGTTTGGGGGCTTTCTATTATCTTTGGGGTTCTGCTCCGGGGCAGATAGCTTTCCTATTTCTATCTTTAGGTGTAGTTAGTTTCTCAGGCTGTGACGAGGCGTCTAGGACCATCGTAGGAACGCTCCACGGCTGCCTCTAGTTGTGGTGGTTAGTCAGGGTACTGCAATCTCATAGATTCCAACTGCTCTGGTGTATTTCCTTTTTTACCTGCACTCCTCAGCTACCGTAACATAACAGTATCACCGGCCAAAAAAAATTGTATGGTACTCACAGAAGGGAAAAAATATTTTGAAGGAAGAAAAGTTGTCAGAGATATTTTTCTGTTTGTTGCATTTTTTTTTTTTTTTCCCTCTGTATCTCTGGGTGCTGGGGAGGATCTTTTCTCCCAATGGAGTTTGCACAGTTGTCTGGCCGTGTGGATCAGCTTGCCACTGAGGTTCGGAGTATTGCTGCATATCTTGCTAGGTTGCCTGTTGTGGAACCTAGGATCCCCATGCCAGATTTGTTTTCAGGGGATCGAGCTAAGTTTCAGAATTTCAAAAATAATTGTAAATTGTTTCTTGCCTTAAAATCTAAGTCCTCAGGAAACGCAGCGCAGCAGGTTCAAATTGTCATCTCTCTCCTGCGCGGCGATCCTCAGGATTGGGCTTTTTCCCTCACACCTGGGGATCCTGTTTTGAGTGATGTTGATGCATTTTTTCAGGCTTTGGGGTTATTGTACAATGAGCCTAATGTCACTGATCAAGCTGAAAAAGCCTTGTTGGCATTAAATCAGGGGCTTGATGACGCTGAGTTATACTGTCAGAGATTCCGTAGGTGGGCAGTCCTGACCAAATGGAATGACGACGCTTTGGCGGCCCTTTTCCGGAAGGGTCTGTCGGATAATGTAAAGGATGTTATGGTGGGATTCCCTGTCCCTCTGGTCTCAATGATTCTATGTCATTAGCGATTCAAATTGACAGACGTTTGCGTGAGCGGAGAAGTATGCGTGGGGTGGTGTTGCCTTGTGAGCCAGCTGCTGAGCCCATGCAGTGTGATGGAGTGGTGTCTGGGGCACAGCGTCATGAGTTTCGAAAGCGCAATGGGTTATGTTTCTACTGTGGTGATGCCTCTCATGCTATTTCAGTCTGCCCTAAGCGGGGAAGACGTTTTGCACGCTCAGTTGTCTTGGGTAGTGTTCAGACTAAGTTTTTATTAACTGTCACTCTGATATGCTCTCTGTCCTCATTTTCTGCTCAGGCTTTCGTTGATTCTGGAGCAGCTATTAACCTGATGGATTATGATTTTGCTAAACGTTGTGGATTTCCCTTGATACCCCTACAGAAGTCTATTCCCCTACTGGGGATCGATTCTACCCCTTTGGCTGAGAATAAACCCCAGTTTTCTACTCAGGTGATAATGAGGGTTGAACCTGATCACCAGGAGTGCTGCAAATTTTTGGTTCTATATAATCTGCATGACATTATCGTGCTGGGTTTCCCTTGGTTACAGTCTCATAATCCTGTTTTGGATTGGAAATCTGTGTCTGTAACCAGTTGGGGCTGCCAATGTGTTAATACCAACACTCCTGTTTTTTCTGCCTCCCCCAGGCTGAGGATGTTCCTGACTTTTTGTTTGATTTTTCTGATGTGTTTAGCGAAAGTAAATCTGCATCCTTACCTCCCCATAG
The DNA here is from genome assembly GCA_033576555.1 of Oophaga sylvatica. Lineage (NCBI taxonomy): Eukaryota > Metazoa > Chordata > Amphibia > Anura > Dendrobatidae > Oophaga > Oophaga sylvatica. Next base: position 18,400 of record JARQOD010007131.1, on the reverse strand, counting down.
GAGCTATGACTGCGCTATTGAATTAGTGCCAGGTAGTAAATTCCCTAAGGGTCGCCTTTTTAACTTGTCTGTACCTGAACATGACGCTATGCGGTCTTATATCAAGGAATCATTGGAGAAGGGTCATATCAGACCATCTGTCTCGACCACGCACCACAATTGTGGGTTTCCAGGGCAATGGGGCACTCAGAGCCGAGCCCGTAGAAGTCTATGGGATTGTCACAGGTAGCGGTGGCTCGGTCTGTGGCCCTGGCGGTCAGGCGTATGTTGGGGGGGTATATTTACAGGGGATAGATTTATATACAGTTCGTGACGCCACCTGTAGTCTTCTGGTAATTTGTACCAGCGCTGCTGTAGATCTCTGAGGGGATGGTGAGGCAGCTAGATGTCGGGTCCCCTACAGGTGGGACTGGTCCCTCAAAGTCTATGAAGTTAGTGAAGTCGGGTGCAGATAAATAACACAGTCTCACACGGTCAGCGTCTTTCCATACCTTTACTTGTAAGATGTTCAGGCAGGTCCCAGGGAGGCTGATCCAAGGAGAGTGTATCTTGAGACAGCAGCTGGACAAGTTAGGGGCCTCCTTTACTTTCAACACAATGAGTACAACCAGCCTGAAGCGTAGTTCCCTCAATAACTCCAGCTAATCCATAGCTGTACTGCCCAGTCAGTTTTGTGGTAGGAGCCTTCCTGCGAGAGAGCTGAATTCCTGTCTTGTCGTGCACGGACTCAAAGTCTTCACTCCCCTGACCCAGTTACGTACTGACTATATGGGGCTGTTTGCCGCGACCTAAGGTCCGGTAAATCCCTGGTTTTCTTACCACTATGCTTGAAGCTAATAGTGATCCTTCGGTCCCCAGTGACCGGTAGCAATGTGCAGGACTTCTTCAATCCAAAAGCACCTTTCCAATAATCTTTCCACTGTGCCTTTCGCCTTGTCCTCGCTGGTAGCATAAGCACTCACACTTGCATAAAGTCGGGTAGTCACTTCCTTCATTCACTTCCTTCAGAGTTAGTTACAGATTCTCAGTTATCACTAGGCAGGAGCACGTCTCTGAACCTTTCACTGTCCTTTAGACAGGTGACTGAAGTCTTTCTGCACTAAGCTTCTTCTTTCTTTCAATGTATTCAGGTGAGGTACAGCTCTGACTAGGCTGAGGTGAATTAGACCACCTGTACTAGACTCCACTTTCCGAACTGATGATAGAGCAGTCTGGACGGCTTCCTCCCTCCAGCTAGACTCCAGACGTCTTCTCTGTCCGAAGACAGGAAACCGACTCTACTCCTCTAAAATCACTCAACCAATATACACCCTGACCACTCCCTTACAAGTAACTACACTTACCCTAAGGGTGTGTCTAGTGTATGTTGAGTGAATGGGTATTTAGCATTAAACTGCTGTCTCGCCACACACTCTCCAGGGTACTGCGTGTGCCTAACACCAGGGCTACACATTCCCCCATGGTAAAAGACAGCACTCCCGGGCTGTAAAATACAAAAGAGACAGTTTTGTTTATGCATTAAAACATCAACAATAACATGAATTCGTCCCATCCGGGAGGTGAGGATATCTTGAACGTTGCAAACAACAAAACATTATAGAGAAATACAAATATTAAATAGCATTCAATAAATATACAGTATTCTTGTGAAGGACCCGCACCAAACCTTCAACGTGGGTCCTGGGTGGGCTGCAGGACATCCGATTGCAGACCTCACTCAGTGCCACACCACACGGGTTTTTGTATTCAGAGGTAGTTGTGCTGGTTTTATGTAAAACCAAGATAAAGCACCGAAGCGCAACTATGTACAAATAAGTTCTGGGCTGGCACAGTCCTCAACCTCAAAGTCCATTGTAAAACAAAAACACAGATATAATATCACATTATTATAATACTAAAGTGCAAACTTTTTCTGGTTACCCAGCCGGGCATTCTACGGTTAGAAATATATATATGCATTATATACATTATACTCTTCAACTTGTGCAAAAATTTGTAAAACATTCTCAAACTTTCTACAATATTACTTATGGTAGACCCTATATGGATCTCACCGATTCTTCTTTACTATTTATTCATTTACTTCAAATACATTTTCCACCCCGGGGGCTGGAACAATGCAATGGGCCCTAGATCCCAGGACTAACAAATCATGCGCTGCGATTAGGGTCTGGGTCGCCACAGTTCTCGTGCGAACCTCTAGGGGCGCAACGGGTACCTTCTCCTCACGAGACACCGATTGCGTTTCAATCACAGTTAACGATATGGACCGTGTCATGGATTGCGATTGAGACTGGGTCGCTAGTTGCGATGTAGATATTGCTTTAATTTGCGATGAACTTGCAGGGGGCGATGCTGGGGCACGGCCGGATACTGCTTGAGCTGGAGACGGGGACGCTGCGGTAGTGGTGACGTTACCTGCGTCAGGGACGGGGTCACGGACGATGGTGACGTTAAGGGCATACCATCCCTTCATTCCCCAGTGCCGTGTGTACGTGACGATGTCTCCATTTACTAAGTCCCTCCCGGGATGGCCTTGCGGTAGGTGGGATTCTACGTCCCTGCGACTAACAAAGACCCCTGGGTAGAGGCCCGGTTCACGGATGAAGCCCCAGCCCTTCCGGAGCTGGAACTCAGTCACACACCCCTGCCGCCGCGGTTCCCTCAGGGTACCTTTCTCTCTCGGACACTCTCCTTGTCCGCGATCAGCTCTGCATGTTGTCGCTGACGGTTCCGCTGAGCTTCCCGCTCTTCCTCCTGCTGGCGTTTCTGCTTCTCCTCACGACGCTGCCACTCATATTCCCACTGGGCGGTGTAGGCGACGTCATCCAGGCGCGCCATCTCGTCCCAGTCGACGTCTGGTAACGACGGACAGGACCCCTCCGGTGTCCCTGTCGGGGACCGATCATCTGCTGCGGCCTCCTGGCCGGGCGGGCGTTCCGGAACTGGCGGTACCTCCTCAACCTCCTTCGCCTTGGGCAGCAGAATCTTCGGTAACTCGAATCGTGGGGGGTCGTTGAGGGGAGAGATCACCGCGTCCCACAGCCTCCGCTGCTCCAGGGTACGCCGGCGTCTCTCGATCTCTTCAAATCCAGGTTGGTACTGGACCATCTTCTTCAGGCGTGCATTTTCTTCTTTTGTTTCTAGCAACGCCTGCTGCAGGTGCAGGAGCACGGATAACTCCGGTGCTGGTGGCAGCTTGGCTGGGGCACGGGGCCTGCCTTCCTCCGCTTCCCTGCTCGGCTGCACACGTCCTGCTTCCATGATGTTCCAGAAGATTCTTTCTTCTTCCTCCAGAGACATCCGGTCTCTTCCGTGGAGGCGGGGTTTGCGTCTCCTCCTCCTCGCAGGGAAGGTGAAGAGGAGGCGGACCTCCTTTGCTGTAGGGCAGGATCGCATATTGTAATAGCACTTTGAGAGGGCAGGCATTCTCTTCGCGCCACAGGGGGGTACACGCCCACGAAGGTACGCCCACCTTCTTCTCCAGCGCCTGAGGGCGCGAATATGGCGACAAAGATGGCGATTTTTGGCGCCAAAAGTGCAAACAGTCCTTTTCACAAAAACAATTCCATAGGCACACAGGGCTCGCAATTTTGCGAGTTTCGCATCCTGTTCGTGACGCCAATTTGTCTCGACCACGCACCACAATTGTGGGTTTCCAGGGCAATGGGGCACTCAGAGCCGAGCCCGTAGAAGTCTATGGGATTGTCACAGGTAGCGGTGGCTCGGTCTGTGGCCCTGGCGGTCAGGCGTATGTTGGGGGGGTATATTTACAGGGGATAGATTTATATACAGTTCGTGACGCCACCTGTAGTCTTCTGGTAATTTGTACCAGCGCTGCTGTAGATCTCTGAGGGGATGGTGAGGCAGCTAGATGTCGGGTCCCCTACAGGTGGGACTGGTCCCTCAAAGTCTATGAAGTTAGTGAAGTCGGGTGCAGATAAATAACACAGTCTCACACGGTCAGCGTCTTTCCATACCTTTACTTGTAAGATGTTCAGGCAGGTCCCAGGGAGGCTGATCCAAGGAGAGTGTATCTTGAGACAGCAGCTGGACAAGTTAGGGGCCTCCTTTACTTTCAACACAATGAGTACAACCAGCCTGAAGCGTAGTTCCCTCAATAACTCCAGCTAATCCATAGCTGTACTGCCCAGTCAGTTTTGTGGTAGGAGCCTTCCTGCGAGAGAGCTGAATTCCTGTCTTGTCGTGCACGGACTCAAAGTCTTCACTCCCCCTGACCCCAGTTACGTACTGACTATATGGGGCTGTTTGCCGCGACCTAAGGTCCGGTAAATCCCTGGTTTTCTTACCACTATGCTTGAAGCTAATAGTGATCCTTCGGTCCCCAGTGACCGGTAGCAATGTGCAGGACTTCTTCAATCCAAAAGCACCTTTCCAATAATCTTTCCACTGTGCCTTTCGCCTTGTCCTCGCTGGTAGCATAAGCACTCACACTTGCATAAAGTCGGGTAGTCACTTCCTTCATTCACTTCCTTCAGAGTTAGTTACAGATTCTCAGTTATCACTAGGCAGGAGCACGTCTCTGAACCTTTCACTGTCCTTTAGACAGGTGACTGAAGTCTTTCTGCACTAAGCTTCTTCTTTCTTTCAATGTATTCAGGTGAGGTACAGCTCTGACTAGGCTGAGGTGAATTAGACCACCTGTACTAGACTCCACTTTCCGAACTGATGATAGAGCAGTCTGGACGGCTTCCTCCCTCCAGCTAGACTCCAGACGTCTTCTCTGTCCGAAGACAGGAAACCGACTCTACTCCTCTAAAATCACTCAACCAATATACACCCTGACCACTCCCTTACAAGTAACTACACTTACCCTAAGGGTGTGTCTAGTGTATGTTGAGTGAATGGGTATTTAGCATTAAACTGCTGTCTCGCCACACACTCTCCAGGGTACTGCGTGTGCCTAACACCAGGGCTACACACATCCTCTTCACCCTTAGGTGCCGGTTTTTTCTTTGTGGCCAAAAAAGATGGTTCATTAAGGCCGTGTATTGATTATCGTCTCTTGAACAATATTACTGTGAAATATCATATACCCGTTACCCTTGATTTCTGACCTGTTTTCCAGGGTGAAAAACGCTACTTGGTTTACCAAGCTTGACCTCAGGGGGGCGTATAACCTTATTCGCATTAAGCACGGGGATGAATGGAAGACGGCATTTAACACCCCTGAAGGGCATTTTGAGTACCTTGTGATGCCCTTTGGGCTCACTAATGCTCCTTCCGTCTTCCAGTCCTTCATGAATGACATTTTCAGGGATTTTGTGGACAAGTTTCTGATTGTTTATTTGGATGATATCTTCATTTTTTCTAATGACTGGGACTCTCATGTGAAACATGTTCGAACTGTATTCCAGATTTTGAGAGAGAATGCTCTGTATGTGAAGGGATCAAAGTGTCTTTTTGGCGTACAGAAGATCTCATTTCTGGGATTCATTTTGTCCCCATCTGTTATTGAAATGGACCCGGTCAAGGTTCAGGCCATCTGTGATTGGGTCCAACCTACTTCATTAAAGGCTCTTCAGAGATTTTTGGGTTTTGCCAATTTTTATCGTAAATTTATTGGTAATTTCTCGGTTATTGTTAAACCATTAACTGATTTGACCAGAAAGGGTTCTGATGTGGTGAATTGGCCTCCTGAGGCAGTCTCTGCGTTTCAGGAACTTAAGCAGAGATTCACTTCTGCTCCTGTTCTACGGCAGCCTGATGTTTCTCTGCCATTTCAGGTGGAGGTTGATGCCTCTGAAATTGGGGCAGGTGCCGTTTTGTCCCAAAAAGATCCAGAGACCTCTAAAAGTAACCCTTGTGCCTTTTTCTCTCGAAAATTTTCTCCTACTGAACGTAATTATGACGTGGGTAATCGGGAGTTATTGGCCATGAAGTGGGCTTTTGAAGAGTGGAGACATTGGCTGGAGGGAGCCAAACATCAGGTGGTGGTCCTTACGGACCATAAGAATCTGGTCTATCTGGAATCTGCCAAGCGACTCAATCCTAGACAGGCCAGGTGGGCCTTGTTTTTCACACGTTTTAATTTTGTGGTTTCCTTTCTTCCTGGCACTAAGAATGTTAAGGCGGATGCCCTCTCGAGGAGTTTCCTTGCGGACTCTCCTGAGCTATCTGATCCCTCTGTTATTTTGAAGGAGGGTGTAGTTCTTTCCGCCATCTCGCCTAATTTGAGACTTGCTCTGGAGGGGTGTCAGGAGGATAGGCCCGAGCGCTGCCCTGTTGGAAAATTGTTTGTCCCGGACCAATGGAAAAAGAGTGTGATGTCTGAGATTCATTGTTCCGCATTGGCTGGGCATCCCGGAATTTTTGGTACCAGAGACTTGGTTAGTCGGTCCTTTTGGTAGCCTACCTTGTCTCGCGATGTCAGGGAGTTTGTGCAGTCCTGCGGGACTTGCTCTCGCTCCAAGCCTTGCTCTCGCTCTAGTGGTTTGTTGATGCCATTGCCTGTGCCCAAGAGACCATGGACCCATATCTCTATGGATTTCATTTCCGATCTTCCTGTTTCTCAGAGAATGACCACCATCTGGGTAATTTGTGATAGGTTTTCCAAAATGATACATCTTGTGCCATTACCTAAGTTGCCTTCCTCCTCTGAATTGGTGCCGTTGTTCCTTCAGCACGTGGTTCGTTTACACGGCATTCCTGAGAACATTGTGTCTGACAGAGGAGTCCAGTTTGTTTCCAGATTTTGGAGGACTTTTTGTTCTAAACTGGGTGTTCAATTGTCTTTCTCCTCGGCATTTCATCCTCAGACCAATGGTCAAACTGAGAGAACAAACCAGACATTGGAGACTTATCTAAGATGCTTTGTGTCTGCTGATCAGGATGACTGGGTCTCTTTTTTGCCTTTGGCTGAGTTTGCTCTTAATAATAGGGCTAGCTCTGCCACTTTGATGTCTCTGTTTTTCTGTAATTCTGGGTTTCACCCTCGATTTTCTTCAGGACAGACGGAGGCTTCTGTCTGTCCAGGTGTTGACTCTGTTGTTGAGCGTATGCAGCAGATTTGGGACCAGGTAGTGGAGAGGTTGTCCCTCTCTCAGGAGAAGGCCCAGCGGTTTGCTAACCGGCATAGGACTGATGGTCCTCGGTTTAAAGTGGGGGACTTGGTCTGGTTGTCCTCAAAGAATATTCCTATGAGAGTAGCATCTCCTAAATTTAAGCCTAGGTTCATTGGACCTTATAAGATCATGGAGATTATTAATCCTGTTTCTTTTCGTTTGCTTCTTCCAGGGACATTTAAGATCCATAACGTGTTCCACAAGTCCTTGTTGAAGAGGTTTGTTGAGCCAGTGGTTCCTGCTGCTGTGCCTCCTGACCCTGTTTTGGTTGAGGGCAATCTGGAGTATGTGGTTGAGAAAATATTGGATTCTCGTTTTTCTAGACGAAGACTCCAGTATTTGGTTAAATGGAGAGGTTATGGTCAGGAAGATAATTCTTGGGTGTTTGCTTCGGACATCCATGCTAGGAGACTTATCCGTGCGTATCATAGAACTCATCCTGACCGACCTGGTTGCTCAAATGAGGGTTCGGTGACCCCTCCTCAAGGGGGGGGTACTGTTGTGAATGGGTTTGAGATGAGTTCTGAGCAGAGGCTCCCTCTGGTGGTTACAAGCGGTACTAGTGAGGATTGGGAATCAGGTGTTACTGATTGGTCTTATTTAAGGGAATCATTTTCCCATCAGGGTTGCCGGTGATCAATTGTTCTGGTCTGAATCCTTCTTTCCAGTTTCCCTTGTAGCCTGCTGTGTCGTGTCTGCATCTCCTGCTATCAGATAAGACAATTTCTTATTTTGTGTTTTTGCTATATTTTTGCATTTTGTCCTGCACTTCTTTGGGGGCCTTCTGGGTCCCTCCGGGGGCTTTTGCCCTCTCAGTTTAGTCCAGCCACTGTGTTTTGTACTTTTGCTTTTTGCAGTTTTTTCAGTGGCTGCTGTTTTTGTTACACCAGAGAACTAATTTAGGTGGTAGAGGTCGTGTGATCTCAGGTGATTTTGAAATTAGTAGAGTTGGTGTTTTTCAGGGTTTTCTGGGATTGCAGAAAGTACCCTTCCTGTCCTTTTCTATTTAGATAGTTTGGGCCCCAGCGTTTGCTCATACTATTTTCTTTCTGTGTCAGTATTTCCTCTTGTCTAACCGCCATTACATGTTTGGGGGCTTTCTATTATCTTTGGGGTTCTGCTCCGGGGCAGATAGCTTTCCTATTTCTATCTTTAGGTGTAGTTAGTTTCTCAGGCTGTGACGAGGCGTCTAGGACCATCGTAGGAACGCTCCACGGCTGCCTCTAGTTGTGGTGGTTAGTCAGGGTACTGCAATCTCATAGATTCCAACTGCTCTGGTGTATTTCCTTTTTTACCTGCACTCCTCAGCTACCGTAACATAACAGAGCAGACTCTGTGAAACTCCATGCTGGTAAATGCTGAACATATGTGTTGTTTTGGCCCAGGCTGTTAGAGTCTGGTCCCGGATAGATAGGGAAATCTATCTAAGTGTAGTAAGTGGCTGGACAAGCCCAGGTCTTATGTTTATGATTTGGTTTTGATTATGTTCTGTTTGCTGTGGACTTTAATAAAACTGGTTGCGGCCAGTTTTTACCAGAACTGCTGTCTGTGAATGAACTGTTTCCGTGCCACTCCGTCTACCCGGACGGCGATCCCAGAGCTATATCCCTGAAAAGCTTACAATTGGTGCTAGAATGTGCGTGCAGCTCAGTGGCGAGAGACAGCAATAAAAGGTGAAGTCTGTTGAAGCAGCAGCAGAGAGAGAAAAAAAAAAAGTGTGTCAGAGAAAAAAAAAAGAGAAACGTCTGTTGGAGCAGTCTTAAAGAGACAGTGGCCCTAATAGAGTTTGCAGAGAAAAAAAAAAAGTGTGTCAGCAAAGAGAAACGTCTATTGGAGCAGTCTTAAAGAGACAGTGGCCCTAATAGAGTTTGCAGAGAAAAAAAAAAAAAGTGCACAGCAAGGCTGAATTTTCTGTGGAAAAGACTGTGGAGTGTATATGTCTTGAGTGAAGACTGCCGTTGTTGAGACAGGGAAGTCTGACAGCATGGATGACAGCATGGAGGCGCTGTTTGAACAAATGGCGCAAGTTAATGTGCAACATAAGACTGCCGTGGTTGAGACAGATAAGTCCGGCAGTATGGAGGAGCTTGTTAAGAAACACCTGCAGAGCATGCAGCAGGCCCAGCAGAGCTGGCAGCAGCAGCAGGAGTTTAACCGATTGCTGAGGGAGCAGATTGCAGCTCTCAGCACCTCGTCCCCGAGTAATGTTGTAAAGGCACCTGCGTTGCCTGCAGTAAAGAAGCGGTTGGAGCCTGACGTCGGCCGTCGGGTCGGCATGGTTGAAGAGGTGATAGTGAACCGCTACACCCGAGCATGTCCTCCTGAGGTACAGCCAGAGGTCGGACAAGGAGACCACCAGGACGCCAATCGTCTGGTCAGCCTGATGGAGAAGGTCTTCGCCAGCAAAGACTGTCTCCGTGACCAGCCGTCTGAGAGGTCGTCACTTCAGAGTTCCCGGACGCTGAACTCTCGCGGTAAGAGCGTTCCAGCTGTTGGGGACATGGGGTATGCTGATAAGCGGGTTCAGGCCCGAGGGGACATGTGGGTGGAAAAGTGTGATGGACAGTGTTGGAGATGTCGTGAAATTGCAGCCAACTGTCCAATAGAGGGGGAGCCTATGTATTGTGATGTTGGCAGATCCCTCTCTCTCTGTGCAAAACCTGGGTGTGTGTCCACCTCAGCCGAAGAGACTGGACCACAGGTGTCCCGGTGGTTGTAAATGACTGCCCAGCACAGGCCCTCTTGGACTCAGAGAGTCCAGTGACTTTCGTGCGTGACAGCCTGATTGATAGGGACTTCATCCCTGATAAGCACCTGAGTGTGGTGTGCATCCATGGAGACACCAAAGTCTACCCAGAGACTGCCATGGACTTGGTCCCAAACTCGGGGAGGTTTCATATGAAGTGGGGGTAGTGAAGAACCTGGTGCAACCCGTTATATTGGGTAATGACTTTCCCCAGTCTAAGGATCTCTGGGGGAAAAATGGTTCTGATGGACAGTGTGATGAAGCTCCTATTGAGGGTGCGCAGTCCCGAGGGGCGGAACACAATGCTAGTGGGCCGTTAAACTTATGTGATAATGATGATGATGATGATGATAATGATAATGATGATCATGATAATGATGATGACCATGATAATGATGCTGATAATGATAATGATGATGATCATGATAGTGATGATGATACTGATCATAATCATGCTAATGATATTGATAATAATGATGACTGTGATAGTGATGAAATTCCTTTGCAGGTGATGTTGGGAGACGAGGATGGTGGTTCTCGGGAACCGAGTGTCCCTGACTTACCTGTGTCCTGTGACAATTTTGAGAGTGAGCAGTGGCGAGACCCCTCTCTTAAAACGGCACAGGAAAATATAAATGTTCTAAATGAGGTTTCCAAGAGCCTGGCTCTGAGGAGAGGTTTCCTCATGTTGCCATAAACACTCACCTGTTGTATAGGGACACTGAAGTCCAGGGAGAGGTCGTGAGCCAGCTCCTAGTACTGAGCTATATGGAAGTATAGTGCTGGGGTTATCACATAGTCACATACTTGAGGGACCACCTGAGGGAAACCAGGGACCAGATGGTGAAGTTAATGTTGTGGATGACATGTTAACTAAGGTTCCAGATCAGGATGTGAATGAGAATGAATTGTATACCCTGAAAGTGAGCAGGATGAGAATGAGAATGAATTGTATAACCCTGAAAGTGAGCCGGATGTGGCTGAGAAAAAGGGGTCAGACAGGGATAGTGGTAGTGATAGTGAATCATCTGATGACAATCAAGCAACCAGTGCAAATGAGGAAGGCATGGTAGCAGAGGAGGTTGAGAGTCCTGAGAGGAAGGCTGATGCTGACCTTGCAGTCGGACAGAAGATGGCATCTGAAGATGTTTTACAGTTGGCGGTTCCCTGGCGAAGACTAGGTGAAAGGCAGGACTCTGAAAACTGAACACAGCACAAGTGGATGCTGTTGAAGATGAGAAGTTATCAATGTATGGTATGGAGCTGCATCATGCCAGGACTCTGAAGGTAATGCTGCAGGAGGTGGAAAAAGCCATGGAAGTGGTGGTCACCAAGCCAGATGCCTCATCAGAAGCTGAGGTCTCAAGTGAAACTGTGAGGAACAAGACTGAAGATATGGGGACTGACTCTGTCCAGGAATCTGTTTTTGCCGAAGACAGCGGCGTGGACGGGTTACGGTCCGGATCAGTAGCTGCAACTCGTGAAGCTCAGGCTGGAAGTTCGGCGCCCGGAGCCCCAGCAGTGTTCCCGAGTGACACCAAGGATCTGGATAAATCACAAGATGAGATTTTGAGACATCAGGCTGGCATGGTGAGCTCAAGCGCACTTTCATGGAGTCTACATCGGAGCCACGTCACAACAAATGGGAAAAGTGGTGTGTCACTCCGTTGCCGCTGCAGACACACGGGAGCTCAGATGGGATGCAGAACGTGGTGGAAGAGAAGAATCCGGCGGGTTCTGAGTATACAGATGCAGCTATCAAGGAGAACTTGAGAGCTGGAATAAAAGGAAATATTGGAGACCATAATGATGTGACTGAAGAGGTAGAATGTAAGACTGATGGTAGGGCTTCTGAGCATGTTCTACCAGAAGAGCCTGAAGAAGGGGCCGAAGACATAAAAGACGTCCAACAGGTACCAGATGAATTGATGACTTCTCAGAAAAAACTCCAAACTGTGATGAAGGAGTGTGATGAAAGCCATGAGCATCTTCGTGAGAAGGTCAATGAAGTAAAAGGAAGGATACAGGGAATCTCTTCGTTGCAAGAGCAAATGCTGCTCAATAAGTCTAAGGCTCTATATAAGAATGCTGTTGTTACGGTAGAACATTACAATTCAGCTGGAGACTTAGCGGATGAATTATGTGTACTGCAAAAGAAAAACGATCAGCTCCTTCTACAGTCCAATCATTTGAACAGTGTAGCTTAAAATGGTCAGAGACCATGGCAGAGGAGCTTAAGGTCTGTGAAATAGACTTTATGAGTCAACCGATATTCAAGAAAATAGATGTGCTAAAGAGGGTTCAAGGGGAACTAGAGAAAAGTGAAAAACCCCCTATACCTTCTGTGATAGTTGGTGACACATGGTCAGTGCACCAGGGACAGGAGGTACGTGAGTTTCTGAGGAAGAGTCAGCAGAAGTGTTCTGATGTGCCGGGTCATACTTCTCTGGCCAGGCATTATATCGAAACTGAGCCCGGCCTAAGGTCAAGATGAAACCGTGCAGGATACCGAGGCCGCAGAGAGCATAGGCCTGGGAGGGTACAGGGTAGTGCGGATGCTTCAGATGAAGAGAAAGCTGATGTTGGCTATGGCTCAGGTGAGATACAGATGACAGTAGTGAAGATGAAGCTGATGAGGGCCATGACTGGTCCAGGGTTCACTGTCTCTTTTGGATTGTTGACTGGCCCTCCGGTCTGGATGACCAGCCCTCCGGTCTGGAGAAGAGGGGGGGGATATGTGAGACAGTGAGAGTATGTGTGTTGAATGGGGTGTACATTTCACCTAGATACTTTGCTGACTGGTATAAGGGAAATGTATGGCTTTGTAAACCTAGTGGTAGAGAAAGGTCACTACACCTTACATTCAGTACACACTTGCAGCTCAGGCCTGAAACCACTCAGCTGTTAATTAGGAGACCAGAAGTAGGTGTCTGCGAACACAGACAGAGAGCTCGCTTAGTCTGGACAAGGAGTCCAGGCACAAGAAGGAGTCTCCAGGAGTATGAGCTGTCTCAGTCTGGGTGCTCGATGTACCCGGACACAGGAGTAGTCTCTGTGAGAATCCATGCGGATAGCTGCTGAATAGTAGGGGAGCTCTCTCAAGTCTGGACGTTGAAGGTGCCTTCAGACACAGGAGCAGACTCTGTGAAACTCCATGCTGGTAAATGCTGAACATATGTATTGTTTTGGCCCAGGCTGTTAGAGTCTGGTCCCAGATAGATAGGGAAATCTATCTAAGTGTAGTAAGTGGCTGGACAAGCCCAGGTCTTATGTTTATGATTTGGTTTTGATTATGTTCTGTTTGCTGTGGACTTTAATTAAAACTGGTTGCGGCCAGTTTTTACCAGAACTGCTATCTGTAAATTGAACTGTTTCCGTGCCACTCGTCTACCCGGACGGCGATCCCAGAGCTATATCCCCTGAAAAGCTTACACTATGTAGAAGTGCATGAACTATAAATATATATATATATATGTGTCATAATGACATGTATATATATATGTATTATATGTGTATATATGTTGTGTTTTGTGAGCTGTCAGTGTGATTTTACAGTAGCCGGGGATGATTTTCCGGCTTTTCAAAGGACACTGGTGCATATAAATCAGACAGCACTCGCATGGTGTGAGTGCTGTCCGTTTTTTTTAGCGCATCCATTGACTTGCATTAGCGATTATCATGCCAAAATCGCTGAAAATCGCAGCATACTGCGATTTTTTTCTCAGACGATTTCAGCTGAGAAATAAATCGCAAATGAGAAGTCCCCTATTGAATAACATTGGTCCGATTGCAAGCCGATTTTTTATCGGCTTGCAATAGTCCGTATTTCTCGCCAGTGAGTATGAGCCCTTACGCATGTTTCACGTCACTTGCTACTTAGGGGGTGTTTCAAAATTTTGAACCACATTTTTGTGTATATTTTTTTTCATTTTTCTGAAAATAAATTTTTATTTTTTAAGCCTTAATTGATACCATTTCCCTATATCGCGATTCAAATACTCTTGTAACTAGAGTCTATTACATACCAGCTGGTTGGTTATTAGAAATCAGAGTGATGGATAATTGAGGAGAAATGGTACTTACATAATTTGAAATATTGAATTTTTCAGACTGGAGTCATCTCTGCTTTTCATTAAAATGGGATAAACGTTCTAACTGTTGATCCTACTGATTTTATTGCTACCTGAAAAATGATATGTAAAGTGGCAGGGAAAGTAGCTGTCAATGTTAATGAATGTGATGCTGTTTGGTTTGTTTAAACTGTGAATATATAATTTGCTTGTTTGCCATGTCCTGAAGCATTGATACATTGAGGTGATTTAAACATTTTATTGCAAAAGGCTGTGAAGGGTTGCCAAGTCACTGTCATTAAAGATGAGCATTTTAGGTTGTGAACATTATGTAGTCCGTTTTGTCGTACTGCTCTGGCATATTTACTGAATCCAATGTTGCATGTGAATTAGCTTACTGTCAAGGACACCTAAATGTTCTCTCTTTTTCCAGACAGCTGATTCCTTCAGTGATAATTGTGGGTTTCATTTGTGCAATGACTCAGTTCATAATTCCCTAACTACAGAGCTAACAAAACTACTTTATACTGTATGTGTTTGAAATCAAGTAATGGAATAATCATCAGGCAAAATTTTAATTTCCTTATAAAACAATTTTGAATCAGTTTAAGTACACTGACTTTAATATTTATTTTTAATGAGATAGCTCTCAATAGTTTTATACTTCCAGCATATAGAAGCAGATTAGGCTATTATGTTATTGGCATGTGCAGCATTTAACCCCTTCTTGACATATGACATACTGTTACGTCATCTGTTGGTCCATGACTTTGATATGGGCCTGCAAGCTCACATCTTTCCCTGCAGATGTTGACTGAATTTTTCAATCATCATCTCATTCTGCCTCTAACGCCACAGGTCCTTCTCTCACTGCAGGCTGAACAATGCCAGAGTCTTTCCCAGAGAGAAGTTTAGGTTCCACAACAAGCTCAGTGTGCTTCACATTCGCTGGTTACTCACCAGCTCCAACACCTCTCAGGCTCTGGTAGACTATCAAGCATTTTAAAGGTCTTTTTTCCTCTCTAACACCAGATGCTCATCTTCCCAGCTGACTGACAAGTAAACACCATCCTAGCTCTCTAGACATTGTGATGTTGTTACTATATCTTTGATTGGCTTGCTGTTATTCTGTTTCAGTTTCTGCCTAGTAACAATGATGTAATGGGGAGGGAGACTAGGCAGGAGCAGGAAGTCCTGGGTAAGGGGAGCAGGAGTGTACGAACGAAAAAAAAGTATGGCTGTTTAAACCTATTATCCAGCATCTCTGTGTGGCCTTCTGGAGTTCCTTCATCTGCACAAACAACACCACAACTGGCGACGAGGAAGCGTTCATCATCAGCTAAAGGTATTTCAGCTCTACAACAATGGCCTGTTTACCTGCCTTCCCTGCTTTTGATGTGCATCAGTCCCCAGCTAACCTAGCAGCATGTTGGGAGAAATGGCTGAAGCGTTTTGATTATATTCTACAAGCCATGAACATATCAGATGATACCAGGAAGAAAGCCATGCTATTACATTATGCAGGGGAACAAGTCTATGTATCTTCACTACTCTGCCTAATACAAGAGAAGATAAAGACTATGAGCTCAGTAAGGCAGCATTAAGCAAGTATTTCTCCCCACACAGAAATGCAGCATTTGAAATCTTCAAGTTTAGACAATTAAAGCAGTCAGCAACAGAAAGCTTAGATGAATATCATGTCCGACTACGGCACCTTGCAGCTTACTGTGAATTTACAGATGTCGACAAAGAGATCCAAATGCAGATTTTACAAGGCTGCATCTCTCTAAGTTACGGAGACAAGCACTCAGAGATCCCACCATGACTTTAGCAAACTGCTTGAAACAGCACGTGTAAATGATACCGCCGAAAAACAAGCTAAACTCATAGAGAACATTGAGTGCGAGGCGGAAGCACCATCTTGTATAGCAAAGCTGACACAGAGACCGCCTGTGCCTGTATGCAGGGGGCAACTTGCTACAACTGCGGAGGGTCGTATCCTCACCAGAATGTCTGCCCAGCAAAGGGGGGACCTGCCATAATTGTGGAAAACAAAACCATTTTGCAAAAGTGTGTAGATCCAAACCACAATCCCCTCATTCCACAGTACAACCAGGTCACAGAAAATCCAAACGCTGCAGCTTACTGACGAGCCTCACAGTACTTATCTATTCTCAGTGACTGCAGAGGGATCTCAAACACTGCACGCACTTACAGTCCAAGGCGACTTATCCTGATAAATGGTAGTCCGGTGGGAAGCCCTAGTAGACACGGGGGCATCAGTAAACGTCATCAGCAGTGCAGTCTATAGCCAACTCCGAACAGACCTGCTCTACAAAGCACTAGCCTAAAGATTTTTCCTTATGGTTCAGCATCTGCACTACCACTGTGTGGCAAATTTCAGTCAGAACTTGCAGCTGACGGGAAGTCCATCACCGACACTGTATATGTAGTAGAGTGCTCCGCAGACACGCTTCTCAGCTGCAGGAGTGCTATATCTCTGGGTCTGGTCAACTGGTCAATAGCGTCACAGGTCCTTCGGCCCAACACATCATGCAGAGATACCCAATCTCTTTAAAGGTCTCGGTAAGCTAAAAGGTTCAGATTAAAAATTGCATATTGACCAGTCAATACAGCCGTCTGTTCAACCTCACAGGCGCATCCCATTTCATGTCCGCAAAAATTGTGGAGCAAGAACTGCAGGATCTGGAAGCGTCTGATGTTGTTGAACGAGTTGAGGCCGACTCCCTTGGGTATCGCCCATTGTTGTTGCACCAAAACCAAAGCAGCCTGGTAAAATCCGGCTATGTGTGGATATGCGGCATGCCAATTTTGGGTATTCAAAGAGGAAAGGCACATCATGCCCACTATTGATGACATTATCACAGACCTGAATGATGCAAAAGTATTTTCTAAAATTGATTTTAAAATCAGGTTATCATCAACTTGAGTTGCATCCAGATTCAGGTACATTACAACTTTTAGTACCCATGTGGGCTTTACGACGATTCAAGAGGTTGAACTTTGGTTATCTCATTCTGCGGCAGAAATATTTCAGAACGTTATCAGTCAGGTTTTATCTGGAATAGCAGGAGTTCTAAACGTCAGTGATGACATTCTTATATATGGTACAACCAAGAGGAGCATGACAGTCACTTAGAGCAAGTGTTTCAGAGACTGCAAGCCTGCCAATACTAACTGTCAGTCCGTCAAATGTGAGTTTAACCAAAAGTCATTAAGCTTCTTTGTATTTATCTTTTCGGAGCAAGGAGTTTCAGCAGATCCTCAGAAAGTGCTGCCATAAGTCAGCTAGCCAACCTCAAAATGTGTCAGAGGTTCGCAGTTTTCTAGGACTAGTCAGTACTGTGGGCGATTTATGCCTGATCTGGCCACGATCTCCGAACCCTGCGACTACTCACGAAAAAAGACACTCCTTGGACATGGACTACTGAACACCAAGCAGCATTCGATTCCATGAAGGTCCGGTCTGACTGGCGACACCATCATGGCCTATTTTGACCCTCTAAAGTCCACAGAGCTGATCGTGGATGCTAGTCCAGTGGGCCTGGGTGCAATTCTCACACAAAGTGTCCAAAGAAGGCAAACGTTTTACCATTTCCTAAGCAGCAAAGCCTTAACAGAGACAGAACAACGCTATTCACAAACTGAAAGGGAAGCTCTTGCGGTTGTGTGGGGATGCCTTCATTTTCATCTGTACCTTATGGGACATAAATTCACAGTGATAAGCGACCACAAACCGCTCATTCCGCTTTTCAACAAACATTCTTCAAAGCCTCCCCACGACTTGAACGCTGGTTGCTCCGCCTACAGAACTACCAGTTTCGGTTGAGATACGAGGCAGGAGCTGGTAATCCGGCTGACTACTTTTCGAGACACCCAACACCACAAACTACCAAGGCGACATCCCAGCAACTATCCTTGCAGAGGAACATATCAATTTATTGTTGCACAATTCTGTGCCAAAAGCTATGACTATGGAGGAAATACAACAAACGGTGGATTCCGATCACCAACTTCAGTTAGTTATAGGACTGTTCGATCTAAAAATTGGAGCAATTTTCTTGCTGAAGCCCGCCTCCAAACAACACGGATCAAACAACTACTTGACAGCCTTCTTTAATGCACGACATGATCTCTCCGTGTCTGATTCAAATCTACTGTTGCGTAACAATCGGTTGGTGATACCCAGAAACTTCAAAGCAGAGTATGGATTGGCCCACGGGCTCATCAAGGGGTGGTGAAAACAAAGCAATTACTGAGAGAGAAGTCTGGTTTCCAGGACTAGACAAAAAAGTAGAGGCACTCATTGAAAATTGCATACCTTGCCAAGCAACTACAATTGACCATAGACGCGCACCTTACAAATGACACCCCTGCCAGAGGGCCCGTGGTCTGCTGTTAGTGTTGATTTCTGTGTTTTACCGGATCACTCCTATCTGCTGGTTGTCATGGATGACTATTCGAGGTTCCCAGTCATT
>JARQOD010007130.1:0-40189 GCA_033576555.1 Oophaga sylvatica | reverse complement strand
GGCAGATTAATAGTTAATTCTTGTATAGGGGCAGTATTATATAGTTATACTTGAAAATGGGGCATATTAATATATTTCTTGTCAAGGGGCTTATTAAGAAATTATTTCTTTAATAGACATTTTAAGTAGTTAATTCTTGTACATAGGAGCAGTATTATAGTAGTTATATTCTTGTATATAGAGCAGTATTATAGTAGTTATATTCTTGTACATAGGAGCAGTATTATAGTAGTTATATTCTTGTATATAGAGCAGTATTATAGTAGTTATATTCTTGTACATAGGAGCAGTATTATAGTAGTTATATTCTTGTACATAGGGGCAGTATTATAGTAGTTATATTCTTGTATATAGGGGCAGTATTATAGTAGTTATATTCTTGTATATAGGAGCAGTATTATAGTAGTTATATTCTTGTACATAGGAGCAGTATTATAGTAGTTATAATCTTGTATATAGAGCAGTATTATAGTAGTTATATTCTTGTACATAGGAGCAGTATTATAGTAGTTATATTCTTGTACATAGGGGCAGTATTATAGTAGTTATATTCTTGTATATAGGGGCAGTATTATAGTAGTTATATTCTTGTACATAGGAGCAGTATTATAGTAGTTATATTATTCTATATAGGGCAGTATTATAGTAGTTATATTCTTGTACATAGGGCAGTATTATAGTAGTTATATTCTTGTATATAGGGGCAGTATTATAGTAGTTATATTCTTGTATATAGGAGCAGTATTATAGTAGTTATATTCTTGTATATAGGGGCAGTATTATAGTAGTTATATTCTTGTACATAGAAGCAGTATTATAGTAGTTATATTCTTGTACAGTCATGGCCAAAAGTTTTGAGAATGACACAAATATTAATTTTTACAAAGTCTACTGCTTCACTTTTTCTAATGGCAATTTGCATATACTCCAGAATGTTATAAAGAGTGATCAGCTTAACAGCAATTACTTGCAAAGTCAATATTTGGCTAGAAAATGAACTTTATCCCCCAAAACACATTTCAACATCATTGCAGCCCTGCCTTAAAAGGACCAGCTAACCTCTTTTCAGTGATTGCTCCATTAACACAGGTGTGGGTGTTGATGAGGACATGGCTGGAGATCAATCTGTCATGATTAAGTAAGAATGACACCACTGGACACTTTAAAAGGAGGCTGGTGCTTGGCATCATTGTTTCTCTTCTGTTAACCATGGTTATCTCTAAAGAAACACGTGCAGTCATCATTGCAATGCACAAAAATGGCCTAACAGGGAAGAGTATCGCAGCTAGAAAGATTGCACCTCAGTCAACAATCTATCACATCATCAAGAACTTCAAGGAGAGAGGTTCCATTGTTGCCAAAAAGGCTCCAGGGCGCCCAAGAAAGACCAACAAGCGCCAGGACCGTCTCTTAAAAGTGTTTCAGCTGCGGGATCGGGCTACCAGCAGTGCAGAGCTTGCTCAGGAATGGCAGCAGGCAGGTGTGAGTGCATCTGCACGCACTGTGAGGCGGAGACTCTTGGAGCAAGGCCTGGTCTCAAGGAGGGCAGCAAAGAAGCCACTTCTCTCCAGAAAAAACATCATGGACAGACTGATATTCTGCAAAAGGTACAGGCAGTGGACTGCTGAGGACTGGGGTAAAGTTATTTCTCTGATGAATCCCCTTTTCGATTGTTTGGGACATCAGGAAAACGCCTCATTCGGAGAAGACAAGGTGAGCGCTACCACCAGTCTTGTCTCATGCCAACTGTTAAGCATCCTGAAACCATTCATGTGTGGGGTTGCTTCCCAGCCAAGGAATCGGCTCTCTCACAGTCTTGCCTAAAAACACAGCCATGAATAAAGAATGGTACCAGAATGTCCTCCAAGAGCAACTTCTCCCAACCCTCCAAGAGCAGTTTGGCGATCAACAATGCCTTTTCCAGCATGATGGAGCACCTTGCCATAAAGCAAAGGTGATAACTAAATGGCTCAGGGAACAAAACATAGAGATTTTGGGTCCATGGCCTGGAAACTCCCCAGATCTTAATCCCATTGAGAACTTGTGGTCAATCATCAAGAGACGGGTGGACAAACAAAAACCTAAAAATTCTGACAAAATGAAAGCATTGATTGTGCAAGAATGGACTGCTATCAGTCAGGATTTGGTCCAGAAGTTGATTGAGAGCATGCCAGGGAGAATTGCAGAGGTCCTGAAGAAGAAGGGTCAACACTGCAAATATTGACTTGCTGCATTAACTCATTCTAACTGTCAATATAAGCTTTTTTACTCATATGTTTACAATTATTATATTTCTGTCTGTGATAAAAACATCTGTCAAACACACATAAAAACCAGAGGGCAGCAGATCATGTGAAAATAGAATATTTGTGTCATTCTCAAAACTTTTGGCCATGACTGTACATAGGAGCAGTATTATAGTAGTTCTATTCTTGTACATAGTGGCAGTATTATAGTAGTTATATTCTTGTACATAGGGGCAGTATTATAGTAGTTATATTCTTGTATATAGGAGCAGTATTATAGTAGTTCTATTCTTGTACATGGTGCTGTATTATAGTAGTTATATTCTTGTATATAGGTGCAGTATTATAGTAGTTATATTCTTGTACATAGAGGCAGTATTATAGTAGTTATATTCTTGTATATAGGGGCAGTATTATAGTAGTTATATTCTTGTACATAGGAGCAGTATTATAGTAGTTATATTCTTGTACATAGGGGCAGTATTATAGTAGTTATATTCTTGTACATAGGAACAGTATTATAGTAGTTATATTATTCTATATAGGGGCAGTATTATAGTAGTTATATTCTTGTACATAGGAGCAGTATTATAGTAGTTATATTCTTGTATATAGGGGCAGTATTATAGTAGTAATATTCTTGTACATAGGGGCAGTATTATAGTAGTTATATTCTTGTACATAGGAGCAGTATTATAGTAGTTATATTATTCTATATAGGGGCAGTATTATAGTAGTTATATTCTTGTATATAGGGGCAGTATTATAGTAGTAATATTCTTGTACATAGGGGCAGTATTATAGTAGTTATATTCTTGTACATAGGAGCAGTATTATAGTAGTTATATTCTTGTACATAGGGGCAGTAATATAGTAGTTATATTCTTGTACATAGTAGCAGTATTATAGTAGTTATATTCTTGTACATAGGAGCAGTATTATAGTAGTTATATTCTTGTACATAGGAGCAGTATTATAGTAGTTATATTCTTGTACATAGGGGCAGTATTATAGTAGTTATATTCTTGTACATAGGAGCAGTATTATAGTAGTTATATTCTTGTACATAGGAGCAGTATTATAGTAGTTATATTCTTGTACATAGGGTCAGTATTATAGTAGTTTTATTCTTATACATTTGGACGGTATTATACTAATTATAATTTTTTGTATAAGCAGAAGTTTTTCATTTACCATATAAGATATATGATTCCTCTATTGCAATTTATTAATAGATTAAAGTTTGTAAATTACTTTTTTCTCTCTTTTCAGCTTTCTGTAATCACAAACATTCCCCTTCGTATCCGCGTCATTGCCTTCTGACAAAACATCTTCCTCTGTGTTTGTCAACCGTATGAGCAATTTATAAAGTTGCATAACTTAAAAATAAAAGACTAATTTACACCTTAATCTGATATCAGGATGACAGCAGTACATTTGATTATAGATACAATTATGATATGGAAATTTTCTGTAGCTGATATTTAATGTGTCGAGGAGGGATATGAGGAATTCACAAAACCTCAAAGAAATGTATTATCACTAAACTGTGTGCTACTTTCATGGGTTAAAAATAACTAATAATATGACAGTTTGCGTTGGCCACACAAGGAGAGAGATTTTTTCTGTATCTAACAGAGATGAATGAATCAATCCTCCCGTTTAACCCCTTCTTTTCCATATTTGACATTTATTTAAATATTAAAATATCTAGATTTCTGTATAAATCACAGGTCTACAAAAAATATTTTTTGTAATCATCGCAGGCGACTTTGTACTTTTGTGAATCCTCTGTCCTGATTTGTGTATCTAGTTTTTCTGTAGCACGTATAGTTTCCATGGAGCATCGTTATTATAAGGTAGAGGAAATATACTGGCGACATTAAGAAAACAATAATCTACATATCGGGAAAAATGCTTCACCTAACAAAACAGTTTTTATTAAACCAAAATAATTTCACATGCAAAATCCAAAAACCAAAATATGAGCAGAATTAAAAGTGCTTGACATTAGACGGTCGCTGATGCGATTTTTCAGGGTTGTCCCTATATAACATAAACAGTAATCCGCCATCATTGAGTCGTTCCATGAACCCTGGTAGCGCTGCTCCATTACTGTAATGTCCTGGTGAAAGCGCTCGCCTTGTTCATCACTGACATCCCCGAGATTCTGAGGGAAGAAATCTAAATGTGAATGTGTCAGTGCATTTTCAGGGACATGCGACATCCCAGTCACCGGTAGGCATTTAGCAGTTCTTCCCCACCTTCAGCATATTCTGGAGATTTTTCTTCCTAAGAAGTTTTCACAGATCGTCTTGAAGCTTTTCCAAGATCTCAATTCCTTCATTTAGAGTTCCTTCACACACATCATCTCTCATAAGCTCTCTGATCTGAGGACCAACAAATCCCCCTTCCTTCAGTTTTGCGGGTGAAATGCGGGAGAATTTCTGTGAAATGTGCTGGAACCTTGTGAATTTATCTTTACCATGGCTTTCACAAAGTGTTTAATCAATCCCAACTTTATATGTAGTGGAGGAAGCAACTAAAGGATTATGCTGAACATTGTCTCTACCTGGAGCATAGATGTTTCTCTGTCCCCAATCACGAGGCACATAATGCTCTACTGTATTTCTACTGTCTCATAAACACAAGAAGCAACAATATTTTGTGAAACCTCCTTGCATTCCCATTAGCAGACCAATCACTTTCAAATCTCCACAGAATTTCCATTGATGATGCTTATATTGTATAGCACCAAAACAACTGACAGACTTTCATAACTTTAGATGACATGAGTGAGTAATAGGGATTGATGGTTTCATATTTCCATTGTGAAGCAGCACTGCTTTCAAACTTCTCTGGGACGAGTCAATAAACAATCGCCAATCTGCAACAAAATACTCACCATTCAGTTCTTCACATTGTTACAGTTGACCATGGGTCCATCAACTGTGAAACATTGTGTTACAGTGTTACTGCTGTTTCGGGAATAACACACTGTGACATCATCATGAAGAAGATTCTTCTGGTTCAGCCTAGATGTAAGAAGTTCTGCTTTATCTTCTGACAATGAAAGGTCTCTGCTGAGATCATTCATTTCATGTTGGGTAAAGCGTTCTGGCTGCTCGGCTGCTCCATCAGGTACACACTCATCTTGACTTGATGTCTCCATGTCTTCACCAGGAGCTTCAGCTCCATAGTCTTCATATTCTACTTCATTTTCATCCAATCCAGACAACGGTGGTACATGAACTGGCGAGGTGCCATCATGTGGAACTGGCCTAATCGCAGATTCATGTTCAGGGTAATTCATCTTCTGTTTGTTCTTTGTAGAAAAGCTCTTCAGTATGACAAAGTAGCCGTCATCACTATGATTTATGGGTTCTCTCCAAATCATATGAACAGCAAATGGCATAGCCGCTTTCCTCATCCAACCAGTCACGAAGACCATTGGAACAACTTGAGCAAATCACATGAGGGGCCCAGCTTTTGTCTTCATCACCAAGTGGACACTTACAGTACATCTGGTAGATCTTTATAATATCATGAGTCAGGGCCGGCTCCAGGCTTTTATGGGCCCCGGGCGAAGAGTCTCAGTGGCCCCTTTAACACAGACCACAATTCATGATGCTCCAATACGGCAGAGAAATATAGGTATAGTACAGTGCCAAACACTTCACTTCTTCCATTACATGACTGATATCTATTGTAAATTGTACAATAGCTCAAAAACCGCCAAATCCTCACAGCGCACAGTACAGACTGGACAGTACAGTCCTCCATACAATATTATGGGCACCACATAGTCCTCCATACAGTATTATGGGCCAAATATAATGCTCCATAAAGAATATTGGACCCCAAATAATGCTCCATACAGGATACTGGTCCCCATATAATGCTCCATACAAAATATGGAGCTCTCTTCTGCACTGTGCTGCGTTCTGCGCTGTTACGTCTCAGGAAAGGGCGCTGTGGAAAAACTCCCTATCATCATCATTGCCTCCCCATCATCATTACCTCCCCATCATCATTGCCTCCCCATCATCATTGCCTCCCCATCATCATCACCTCCCTATCATCATTGCCTCCCCATCATCATCGCTCCCCATCATCTCATTGCCTCCCCATCCATCATAAACATCCCCATCATCATTGCCTCCCCATCATCATTGCTTCCCCATCATCTTCGTCTCCCCATCATCATTGTCTCCACATCATCATCGCCTCCCATCATCACCTCCCCATCATTATTGCTCCCCATCATCATCACCTCCCCATCATCATTGCCTCTGGGCCCCGGCTCACCACCATCTCTGCCTCCCCCTCACCACCATCACACATACAGCACCGCAGCACACACACACACACACATCTCACCTGTCCGGCGTCCGCGCTCTCTCTGCCACACAGCCTGCCGCTGAATGATGACATCATTCAGCGGCACTGCTGTGAGAGGAAGCGCCGGCGCCCTGGAGCCCAAAGCTGCGGCAGCGGAGGCACGGGGAGAGGTGAGTATTGCGCCGGCTGCTGCCGGGGCCCTGAGCAAGCGGGGGGGCCCAGTGGTGGCGCTGGCACCGCTCTCCTCCGCTGACAGGCACCGGGGTGCCCGACGGCAAGTGGGCCCCCCCCTGCTCAGGGCCCCGGCACTTGCCCGGGTATGCCGGGTGCTGACGCCGGCCCTGTCATGAGTGATTGAACGCACTTGGCCTTTTGGTGTAAAAGAAGCACACACGTAGCAGAATCTTCTCGGATGATTGATGCACTGTCGGGGCATTTTACTCCTATAAATTAGATCAAACAATAGAGTAAGTTCAGATCAATGGTGGTGATAAACTAAAAAACAATGCGATGAGCCGAGCGACTATATGTAGACATTTCCCAGAGATGACAGAGGCGGCTTGTATTTAGCACTGATGTTACTGGAGGTGATCTGGTAGATAACTATATACAGCTGTGAGGTAATGGGTCAGCCTATTCCTTACAGATGGACATTTGCAGACAGGCAGTTTCTCAGTGTGATATCGGCTGCTTTCAGGGTCTTTCTCTTTGGAGACCGTCACTCAGTTACACCTCAGTGGCTGAGCTGTTCTCTCTCTGTGGAGACCCTCACTCACTTACACCTCAGTGGCTGAGCTGTTCTCTCTGTGGAGACCCTCACTCACTTACACCTCAGTGGCTGAGCTGTTCTCTCTCTGTGGAGACCCTCACTCATTACACTTCAGTGCCTGAGCTGTTCTCTCTCTGTGGAGACCCTCACTCACTTACACCTCAGTGGCTGAGCTGTTCTCTCTCTGTGGAGACCCTCACTCATTACACCTCAGTGGCTGAGCTGTTCTCTCTGTGGAGACCCTCACTCAGTTACACCTCAGTGGCTGAGCTGTTCTCTGTCTGTGGAGACCCTCACTCAGTTACACCTCAGGGCTGAGCTGTTCTCTCTCTCTGGAGACCCTCACTCAGTTACACCTCAGTGGCTGAGCTGTTCTCTCTCTGTGGAGACCCTCACTCAGTTACACCTCAGTGGCTGAACTGTTCTCTCTCTCTGGAGACCCTCACTCATTACACCTCAGTGGCTGAGCTGTTCTCTGTCTGTGGAGACCCTCACTCAGTTACACCTCAGCGGCTGAGCTGTTCTCTCTCTGTGGAGACCCTCACTCAGTTACACCTCAGTGGCTGAGCTGTTCTCTCTGTGGAGACCCTCACTCAGTTACACCTCAGTGGCTGAGCTGTTTTCTCTCTCGTGGAGACCCTCACTCAGTTACACCTCAGCGGCTGAGCTGTTCTCTGTCTGTGGAGACCCTCACTCAGTTACACCTCAGCGGCTGAGCTGTTCTCTCTCTTGGAGACCCTCACTCAGTTACACCTCAGTGGCTGAGCTGTTCTCTCTCTGTGGAGAACCTCACTCATTACACCTCAGTGGCTGAACTGTTCTCTCTCTCTGGAGACCCTCACTCAGTTACACCTCAGTGGCTGAGCTGTTCTCTCTCTCTGGAGACCCTCACTCAGTTACACCTCAGTGGCTGAGCTGTTCTCTCTCTCTGGAGACCCTCACTCAGTTACACCTCAGTGGCTGAGCTGTTCTCTCTCTCTTGGAGACCCTCACTCAATTACACCTCAGTGGCTGAGCTGTTCTCTCTCTCTGGAGACCCTCACTCAGTTACACCTCAGTGGCTGAGCTGTTCTCTCTCTGTGGAGACCCTGACTCAGTTACACCTCAGTGGCTGAGCTGTTCTCTCTCTCTGGAGACCCTCACTCAATTACACCTCAGTGGCTGAGCTGTTCTCTCTCTCTGGAGACCCTCACTCAATTACACCTCAGTGGCTGAGCTGTTCTCCTCTCTGGAGACCCTCACTCAGTTACACCTCAGTGGCTGAGCTGTTCTCTCTGTGGAGACCCTCACTCAGTTACACCTCAGTGGCTGAGCTGTTCTCTCTCTCTGGAGACCCTCACTCAGTTACACCTCAGTGGCTGAGCTGTTCTCTCTCTGTGGAGACCCTCACTCAGTTACACCTCAGTGGCTGAGATGTTCTCTCTCTCTGGAGACCCTCACTCAGTTACACCTCAGTGGCTGAGCTGTTCTCTCTGTGGAGACCCTCACTCAGTTACACCTCAGTGGCTGAGCTGTTCTCTCTCTCTGGAGACCCTCACTCAATTACACCTCAGTGGCTGAGCTGTTCTCTCTCTGTGGAGACCCTCACTCAGTTACACCTCAGTGGCTGAGCTGTTCTCTCTCTCTGGAGACCCTCACTCAGTTACACCTCAGTGGCTGAGCTGTTCTCTCTCTGTGGAGACCCTCACTCAGTTACACCTCAGTGGCTGAGCTGTTCTCTCTGTGGAGACCCTCACTCATTACACCTCAGTGGCTGAGCTGTTCTCTCTCTCTGGAGACCCTCACTCATTACACCTCAGTGGCTGAGCTGTTCTCTCTCTCTGGAGACCCTCACTCAGTTACACCTCAGTGGCTGAGCTGTTCTCTCTCTCTGGAGACCCTCACTCAGTTACACCTCAGTGGCTGAGCTGTTCTCTCTCTCTGGAGACCCTCACTCATTACACCTCAGTGGCTGAGCTGTTCTCTCTCTCTGGAGACCCTCACTCAATTACACCTCAGTGGCTGAGCTGTTCTCTCTCTCTGGAGACCCTCACTCATTACACCTCAGTGGCTGAGCTGTTCTCTCTCTCTGGAGACCCTCACTCATTACACCTCAGTGGCTGAGCTGTTCTCTCTCTTGGAGACCCTCACTCAGTTACACCTCAGTGGCTGAGCTGTTCTCTCTCTCTGGAGACCCTCACTCAGTTACACCTCAGTGGCTGAGCTGTTCTCTCTCTCTGGAGACCCCACTCACTTACACCTCAGTGGCTGAGCTGTTCTCTCTCTCTGGAGACCCTCACTCATTACACCTCAGTGGCTGAGCTGTTTCTCTCTCTGGAGACCCTCACTCAGTTACACCTCAGTGGCTGAGCTGTTCTCTCTCTCTGGAGACCCTCACTCAGTTACACCTCAGTGGCTGAGCTGTTCTCTCTCTCTGGAGACCCTCACTCATTACACCTCAGTGGCTGAGCTGTTCTCTCTCTCTGGAGACCCTCACTCAGTTACACCTCAGTGGCTGAGCTGTTCTCTCTCTCTGGAGACCCTCACTCAGTTACACCTCAGTGGCTGAGCTGTTCTCTCTCTTGGAGACCCTCTACTCACTTACACCTCAGTGGCTAGCTGTTCTCTCTCTCTGGAGACCCTCACTCATTACACCTCAGTGGCTGAGCTGTTCTCTCTCTCTGGAGACCCTCACTCAGTTACACCTCAGTGGCTGAGCTGTTCTCTCTCTGTGGAGACCCTCACTCAGTTACACCTCAGTGGCTGAGCTGTTCTCTCTCTCTGGAGACCCTCACTCAGTTACACCTCAGTGGCTGAGCTGTTCTCTCTCTCTGGAGACCCTCACTCAGTTACACCTCAGTGGCTGAGCTGTTCTCTCTCTTGGAGACCCTCACTCATTACACCTCAGTGGCTGAGCTGTTCTCTCTCTGTGGAGACCCTCACTCAGTTACACCTCAGTGGCTGAGCTGTTCTCTCTCTGTGAGACCCTCACTCAGTTACACCTCAGTGGCTGAGCTGTTCTCTCTCTGTGGAGACCCTCACTCAGTTACACCTCAGTGGCTGAGCTGTTCTCTCTCTGTGGAGACCCTCACTCAGTTACACCTCAGTGGCTGAGCTGTTCTCTCTCTCTGTGGAGACCTCACTCAGTTACACCTCAGTGGCTGAGCTGTTCTCTCTGTGGAGACCCTCACTCAGTTACACCTCAGTGGCTGAGCTGTTCTCTCTCTGTGGAGACCCTCACTCAGTTACACCTCAGTGGCTGAGCTGTTCTCTCTCTGTGAGACCTCACTCAGTTACACCTCAGTGGCTGAGCTGTTCTCTCTCTGTGGAGACCCTCACTCAGTTACACCTCAGTGGCTGAGCTGTTCTCTCTCTGTGGAGACCCTCACTCAGTTACACCTCAGTGGCTGAGCTGTTCTCTCTCTGTGGAGACCCTCACATCTAGTGTAGCTACCTTCTAGTGGCTGAGCTGTTCTCTCTCTTGTGGAGACCCTCACTCAGTTAACCTAGTGCTGAGCTGTTCTCTCTCTGTGGAGACCCTCACTCAGTTACACCTCAGTGCTGAGCTGTTTCTCTCTGTGGAGACCCTCACTCAGTTACACCTCGTGGCTGAGCTGTTCTCTCTGTGGAGACCCTCACTCAGTTACATCTTGGTGGCTGAGCTGTTCTCTCTCTGTGGAGACCCTCACTCAGTAACACCTCATGGCTGAACTGTTCTCTCTCTTTGGAGACCCTCACTCAGTTACACCTCAGTGGCTGAGCTGTTTTCTCTCTTGGAGACCCTCACTCAGTTACACCTCAGTGGCTGAGCTTTCTCTCTCTCTGGAGACCCTCACTCAGTTACACCTCAGTGGCTGAGCTGTTCTCTCTCTGTGGAGACCCTCACTCAGTTACACCTCAGTGGCTGAGCTGTTCTCTCTCTGTGGAGACCCTCACTCAGTTACACCTCAGTGGCTGAGCTGTTCTCTCTCTGTGGAGACCCTCACTCAGTTACACCTTAGTGGCTGAGCTGTTCTCTCTCTGTGGAGACCCTCACCCAGTTACACCTCAGTGGCTGAGCTGTTATCTCTCTGGAGACCCTCACTCAGTTACACCTCAGTGGCTGAGCTGTTCTCTCTCTCTGTGGAGACCCTCACTCAGTTACACCTCAGTGGCTGAGCTGTTCTCTCTCTCTGTGGAGACCCTCACTCAGTTACACCTCTGTGGCTGAGTGGCTTTCTTCCCTCTGAGGCGACTTGCCCTCCCAGAAATGCAGTGAAAATCCTCTCACAATGGCGGCTGTCCGCTGCCTTCCCTTCTACCTCTACAGGCTCAGATCCCTGTAGAGGCCGGTCTCCTGTCAGACTCTCACATACCAGTCCTTGCTGCCATCACCGTCCTTTTCTGACTAACTCAGATCTTACTGCCTCATAACAGTTAGCTCCTCCCCATAACATGTGACTTTCCGAGAAGCAGTCATTGGTTGGCTGCACTGTCAATGCTCCTCCCCATAACATGTGACTTTCCGAGATGCAGTCATTGGTTGGCTGCACTGTCAATGCTCCTCCCCATAACTTGTGACTTTCCGAGAAGCAGTCATTGGTAGGCTGCACTGTCAATGCTCCTCCCCATAAAACTCACTAAAACCTTTACTGATGTTCTCCCTGTAAGAAGATTCACAATTAAGACAAGGAAAAAATGGGAAAAACCACAAACACTGAAAATGCAGAAATAATGAAATAACAAAAATACTTGTAGAGCAAGTCTATGAAGTGCACTGACCTCAGTGAGATCATCGCAGTGAGACCCACGCTTGCTGCAGCGAGTCATTCTCCCCTGCTCTTCAGCGTGAGCGGTGGCCTCAGATGTGGGACTCTCTGGATTCTTTCTACTTTGGACAGTTGAGGGATATTGTTTTTTTATTTTTGTTTTATTACAGGGGACAATGGCTTCGGGGATTAGGTGTTAAGTTGAGTATAATGTGATTTTATTATTTTTTTCTTAATTTTACGCTCGATGTAGACAGTGGCGGCTGACTACAACTCTCAACATAGTCATCTGCTCGTGCTGATCGCAGTGACAGCAGAGGACAATGATGTGAGCGGCCTTCACCACCTGGCAGCTGAGAACAGTGCACACTGTGCCATTTTTTATCAGGCGCCGATACGTGTGATATTGATGCAGCGCGCGGTTGCCACATGTATGAAATACATGTACACATGGACACGGATATCTCCAATACAGTTTTTTCCAGTACAGGAAATTTCAGGTTGTGTGAAGGAGGACTAACACTGTAGATACTACCCTGAATGTTATGCACCCGCAGGCGGTGTTATACTGTCCGTACTGTGTTGTCCCTGCTGTACTGCCCCTGCTGTGCTGTACTGTTCCTGCTGTACTGACCATGCAGTGCTTCCTCTGCGTGCTGCACTGCTGTACACCTGCTGTACTATCCTGCTGTTCTGTCCCTGCTGTACTATCCATGCTGTCTGCCCTGCTGTTCTGTCTCTGCTGTACTATCCATGCTGTCTGTCCTGCTTCTGTCCTGCTGTACTATCCATGCTGTGCTGTCCTGCTGTTCTGTCCCTGCTGTACTATCCCTGCTGTGCTGCCTGCTGTTCTGTCCCTGCTGTACTATCCATGCTGTGCTGCCTGCTGTTCTGTCTCTGCTGACTATCCATGCTGTGCTGTCCTGCTGTTCGTCCTGCTGTGCTGTCCCTGCTGTGCTATCCATGCTGTGCTGTACCTGCTGTTCTGTCCCTTTTGTGCTGTCCCTGCTGCGCTGTCCCTGCTGCACTATCCATGCTGCGCTGTCCCTACTGTGCTATCCATGCTGTGCTGTCCCTGCTGTGCTATCCCTGCTGTGCTGTCCCTGCTTTGCTGTACCTGCTGTACTGTCCCTGCTGTGCTGTCCCTGCTGTGCTGTCCCTGCTGTACTGTCTCTGCTGTGCTGTCCTGCTGTGCGTCCTGCTGTGCTGTCTCTGCTGTGCTGTCCCTGCTGTACTGTCTCTGCTGTCCCTGCTGTACTGTCCCTGCTGTACTGACCATGCAGTGCTTCCTCTGCTGTGCTGCCACTGCTGTGCTGTCCATGCTGTGCTGTCCCTGCTGTTCTGCCACTGCTGTGCTGTCCTTTCTGCGCTGTCCATTTTCTAACCCTAACCCATTGTGCTGGGTTGGAGAAGTCCAGGAATGGGATAACAATGCATCACTTCCCTTGCCACTCACCTGTCCTTTCCACCGCAGGTCTCCATCTGGTTTTCTGCCGAGTTCCTCCAGCTCTGGTCTCTTCTTCGCTTTTTCAGAAGGACTATGGTTGGCCATGAATGGTCTGGAGATCATGACGATGAGATTGAGGATTTGTCTCCAAATTCCCAGATCTCAGTCCCATCAATCATCTGTGGAGTGTGCTGGAAAAACAAGCCTGATCCATGAAGGCTGCAGGGAGCAATGCACAGATCCTGAATCCAGGTACTGTACCGCAGGACACCTGCAGAGGAATGTGTAAGATAGGGAGAACACTGGACGGGTGGTTTAATTAGGACACATGGTGTTGGCTGGCACAGATTTTGCAAGTTCCATCTTTGCATGACCCCATAGGCGGACGTCACTGCTGCCAGCGATCAATCTGTCCCTTTTTCCTAATTTGACTTTGGTAATTTTTTTCCCATTTGCTTTGTAGAATAATTACCGTAATGAGAAAAGAAGATGAATCTATTTCCCCTCTATTATAGAAATGTGTCTCCTACAATAGACTCATGGATTGGATGTGGCCCCTGTGTGTCTGCTGGGCAGGACTTACCCCGGGCCCCCTGTAGGCTGCTCAGCTCTGGGGTCCTCCGGGAAAAGAGCGCAGCTCCTGGGGGCTTCTACATCATGGGTCGTTCCCTGAAGATTTACATTCAGATGCAAAGTAAAAGTTCTCATTGTGAAGACGATTGTCTCAGATTAATATGTTGGAATTACTTGTGGAAAGGAGAGAGAAAAGCTAATTGCAAATGGAAAGACATTTGTCTGCCACGTGGAGAATTGATGATGGGAATTGTGCAGCACATCAGCTCGAGGAAAAGAGATAAAAATCTTTTCACAGAGCTCCGCACCGAGAGATCCACCTCATACAATTAAAATGGCTTATTAAATGGATGGTTTTCTGGCAGAAGCCGATTCTCCGAGAGAAACGTTACATTATCGTGTCGGTGGGTTCACGCGAACAATGACTTCGATTTCCAAGGGAGGAAAAGTGGAAGCAGATCAGATCTAAAGGGTTAGAAAAAGGGATTTTCCTGGGTGATAACGACAGATCCACCTATATGGACACGAAATATAGTGAATATTTACATTATTAATTCTTCTCCGACTTGGATCCCTGATCCTTCTGGCTGCAAATGAATGACACGGGTCTCAAAGCATTGTGTAAACTTCTGGCCATGTGGCCAAATGTCAGCTTCAACATTGTGCTGAGCTGGTGTTATACTCGTCAGTCAGTCTGATCAGGCACCGCTGCAGTGTAAAGCATGGAGGGTCAGAGCAGCAGCTTCTGATGAGACTTTGTGCAATGTCTCCAAAAATCCGGACGCCACTTTAGTGTGCATTTACCTGGCTCTGCAGCAACCTGAAGGTCTAATGACAATCATAAGTAAAGAGATCGTATTGTTACATTGTTGCCAACGTTTTAGAACTATTTGCATCAATATTTATTCTTTGTCCAAAAAAACAGACAAGTATCCCCTGCAGTGTATCCACATCGGACATTACCTGTCTGAATCTGCTCTGATACGGGTATACCTTGACGTTTGATAGAGCGGCTTAGTATACATTTTTTGCAAAAAACGTATCAATATACCTTGTGTTTTATCATCTTTTTATCAGCACTTGCTGTTTACTGCTACTTTTTTACAACAAAGTATTTTTATACGTTTGTTTTACTGTGCTTTTCTATGTTTCAGTCTTCCGGTGGTGTGTACACAGTCCTACAGGCTTGTTCACTGTGTGCATGGCTCATGTGTTTGTATTTAATTAAGACTCCAGAGCTTTAAGATCATTTATAGACCCCAGATCAGACCTCTAAAATTAATTCAGATCCCAGACTAGTCCCCTAAACAGAACGGAGACCCTAAACCAGGCCCCTGAAATGAATTAAGGATTTAACACCAGACTCCTTAAATTAACTCATTCCCCAGACCAGACACCTACAATAGTGTGGATACTAGTGTAGATAAAATCATTTATATGTAAAGCCTTACATACCGGATCCTCTCTGCGTGGGGGTAGTCAGGGCTTCAACTTTAGTACAGCTTGTGGGGGCACAAATATTCTCCACCCTCTGCCCCTACTGGGAGGAATTTAGTGCCTGCAAACACATACTGACTGCCCAATTGGAGCTGCTTATGCAGTGTGCAACAGGGGATCGCCTGCTGCACTCTGCATAGGCAGCAACTGATGTAAGAATGCTCAGTATAATGAAGTGAGTATTTCATGTCAGTTGCTGCCTATGCAGAGCACATTAATCTCCCCCATATCCACAGATGTACTCCACATAAGCAGCGATGGAGATGGCAGAAGATTACTAACTAATGAATGAAGACAACGAGTGCACTGTTCCTGATTCGCTACTGTCTTCATTCATTTTTAAGAGCTGCTTTTATATTTTTACACCTTTTCTAGCTCTAGGGATAGGTTTAGGCTTAGGGTTTACAGTTAGGGAGAGGGCTAAGTTTAGGTTCAGGTTTAGATTAATAACATTGTTAGTTATAAAAAAAAAGTAATAAAAAGCCAGAAACATAACAATGTATAACTTTTTAAAATTTTAGCAAAAAACAGAAAAAAAAGGAAACAGTCAAAGCACAAACTCTCATCACATCAGTACAACCATACAGCTGGGGGATAAGGGGGTCTGAAATGGAGGTAGGGCTCAGACAGTGCCAATGGGGCGCAGGTAACTGGGGCGCTGCCGTCCCTCGCTGCCCTAATGTACAGTAACAGAACAGGGACACAGGGGCCACAGCGCCCCCATCAGGTAGAGAGGGAAGGTGTGTGACATAGGTTCCACACAGGATTACGGAGGCCACTCAAAGCCCACAGAATGAAGCCACCGATTCCCACAGGACTATGATGGACATTAATTGACATAGTATGAGCTCACAAATGAAGAGGCTTTTAATCAACGGAGGATTGAAAAAATGATTCCCGAGGTCGTCACCCTGGGGGCATCAATACAAGACTATAGGGACCATTAGCTACCAGTAATGGAGAACAAAGAGATGGAAACCACCAGCCCACCAGGGACTGAGGTCACTATATCCAGGCTATTAGTCAGCGAGGGACTTATCCGCATTGACATTTCCATTGATTTCATTATCTTTTCTATTATTTATGCATTTATTTCAGAGATTCTCATTTATTTCATGTTTATTGCACTGAACGTAATGAGGAGTTAAATCCACGGATGTGAAGATGTGATTGTAATCAGCAGAGTAGTAAGTACAGCAGAAGTCGTCCTGAAGGGCGGGGTGGTTTGGGGGAGTTCTCCTATCTGATTTATTGACCAGTGTCCTGTGGACATACTGTACGACCCGACCCGCACTGTGTAAGAGAACACACTACCGAAAGAACTGATACAAAGTGACAGTGGAGATAAAGGGGTGGAAATACCAAATATGCAGGAAGGGGGCGGCCAGACCACCGGGGCAGCTGGTCCTACTGCCGATGGGGAGAGGGACCCAACAGCCAGGGCAAGGATCTACTGCTTACCGCTATATACTGGCTTCTACAGTATATACCGTGCATTGTTAAGCCCTGGATAATGTATAGTGGAGGGGCACATAGGATCACGCTGTTTCCACCTTTTCCTCTGTCCCCACATTTTTCCTTCTCCCTTTCTTTCTGTAGTTGGTGTTTTTATTTAAAAGTCTTCTCATATAATGGTCTCTTCGGCATATCCCCTTATTTTTCTGGAAAATGTTGATGATATTAACCTTCTAGATCTTTCACTCAAGGTCACGCGAGCCGGCAGAATTCATCACCAGGTTCCTGATTGGCTGGTATCACGTTTTGGCGGGCGCAGTGCAGCTACTTAAACGCCTGTGCTCCGACTCCCAGGCTGCGTGCCTGAAGATGGGTGAGCTCCTGAACAAGTGGCTGAAGAAGGCGGCGGGGAGAGGTGATGAGGAATGGCAGAGAAGCTGCCTACAGGATGGAGGAGAGGAGCTGTCATGCTGTGACTGTATGTAAACGGTGAAGGGGCCATAACTATCCCTGTTCCCAAAGGTACCTCTAAAAGTGAGGAGTTTTGGGCCACCAACCTTGCTGTTCTCCTGTTGTACCCTAAGCTGTCCCCTACCCTTGTAGGCCTGGGAAAGAAATGCTGGTGTATAAACACATGCGAGAAACAGGGATAACAAAAAGCAACTAACATACAAAACACTCACCAAGGGTAGGGACTAGGGAGGAATATAGGAACGGGTAGGAACATTCCAACCAAATGGGAATAGGACAACGAGGAAAGTTTACACCCAAAAACAGCACACAACAATCTCCAGCAGCAACAATGATCTCCAACTCAGCACAGCGACTCCAAGGAGCTAGGAAGCAAAACTTTCACTGACAAGGAAGAGAAGGTCTGTCCAGATTTTATAGAGAGAGAAAGAGACCAGGTCAGGAACAGCGAGTTTGAAACCAGCATAGAAAAGGTCATTAACCTCTTCAACCCCAAAGGAAATGAAATCCATTTAATATGAAACAGAAACACACAGGCTAAATGGAAGATCTGCGATTCAAAACACGTATTATTTTCTAAGCCCAAATCTCCCAGGGGGACATGACACACTCGTGACTGGAGTATTCCGGTTCCATCGCAGCACTGGAGGGGGTTTGTTACACTACCTGGATGATTTCTTATTGGTTGGTAACAGGGTTCTCAGGATTGCAGGGTTTTACTGGAAACATTCTCAGCTTTGCTGGATAATTTTTTTCGCGTTCCATTGGCAAAGTAAAATACTGTTCTCCATGTAATTGTTTGGAATTCTTGGGCATTACAATTGACACGGTTAAGATGGAATGTAGGCTTCCCTCCGAAAAGTTAGTCAAGATAATTACTTTGTTGGACACATTTTTGTAATCAAAAAAGGCTGGTTTAAAGGATTTGCAACCGTTTTGAAGAATGTTGGCCTTTGCAGCACGGGTAATTCACATGGGTAAAATTTTTGCTAGATGACTATATTTTGCCACAAAGGGTTTAGTGTCACCTTACACACATATTCGCCTTACAAAACCGCTGAAGGCAGAGTTGAAAGTTTGGCATGAGTTTCTGGAACGTTTTAATGGATATTCTATGTGGCAGACTGATTTTGTGGAAGCAAAAGCTTTGGGCTTTTAAACAGACGTAGCTGGTAGCAATGGTTTTGGAGGTTTGGATTGGTCACTAGTGTGCTGAATGTTGGGACAAGTCTTGGGTTACAGGTGGTTTAAAAAAAAATGTGTTTTGTTGGAGTTGTTTCCAATAGTTTTATCTTTGGTGACTTAGGGTGATTCATTTAAGGAAAAAGCAATTATTTAAATATGAATAATAAAGGGATTTCATCTGGCTCAATCCTAATTATCTGATAAAGATAAGTAGGGGCCTCTCCCCTCTGTTCACATCTGAATGCATTTGTTAGCAAATATATTGTGAGCTGTAGGTCTGCATGATATAGTCTGCCTAAAGCATCACCTAAGTGCAGCACATAAGTGTACTGCAATGAATTAGACCAGAACTGAACAAGAAGTTAACTGGATAGTCACAGTAGACAATGTTTCGGTTTGTCTTCACTCTCACCCTTATAGTTCTTCACTTCCTACAAACTCCCCTAATCTCTACACCTAGTAATGGGCTGGTCATCTCTACTGCCATTCTCCCCATCCTACTCACCTCCTCCTCAGATCTGTTCCCCAACATAAAAGCCTGTGTCTCCAAGCATAAGCTCCCACCTACTAACACTTTCTCTGCTCCTCCTCACTGCTGGCGATATCTCTCCAAATCCTGGTCCTCCTCAACACATTCCCACAGTCATTTCCACCTTCCATCCACAATCTATCACAAATTTCCGTAGCCTCTCTAACCTTATAGTCATTCGCCCAGCCCCTGCTTCCCCAGTCCCACTAACAGGAGCTCTATGGAACGCTCGATCTGTCTGCAACAAACTTTCATACATCCATGATCTTTTCATTATTACCAAACGTTCCTTTCTTGGCATCATTGAAACCTGGCTCACCCCCCTGACACAGCCTCTCAATCTGCACTCTCGTATGGTGGATTCCACGTTTCCTACACCTCCCGTACCAGCAACAATCATGGTGGAGGAGTTGACTTTCTCCTGTCAGAAAACTGCTCCTCCACCTTGATTCCACTGCGGCCCTCCATTACTCTCCCTTCTTTTGAGGTGTACACTGTGCACATCTACTTCCCCTCCAACTAGCTGTCATCTACTGCCCACTAAGGCCAGCCACCACCTTCTTCGACCACTTCACCAACTAACTATTTAATTTTCTTTCCTCTGATATCCCCGCTATCACCATGGGTGACGTCAACATCGCTATTTTCACTTCCCACTCTGCTGTCTCTAAGCTTCTATCTGTCACTTCCTCCTTCGGCCCCACTCAATGTCTAGTTATCGCCCCATATCACTTTTTCCCCCAAACTACTGGAACAACGCGTTCATTTTGTACTGTCCTCCCACCTCTCTCTTTGACCACTTACAATCTGGCTTCCGACCGCATCATTCTACTGAAACTGCCCTGACTAAATGCCAAATCCAAGCGACACTACTCTATCCTCCTCCTGGACCTGTCCTTTGCCTTCAATACATTGGATCATTCCCTCTTACTGCAAATTCTCTCATATCTTGGTATTACAAACTTGGCCCTATCTTGGATCTCTTCATACCTAATAGATTGGAAAATCAGAGTCTCCCACTCGCACACCACCTCCTCACCTCGCCCCCTATCTGTCGGAGTCCCACAAGGTTCAGTTCCAGATCACCTGCTCTTCTCCATTTACACCTTCGGCCTGGGACAGAGAGTCAGTATCACCTCTATGCTGATAACACACAGATATACCTCTCTGGACCAGATATCACCTCCCTACTAACCAGAATCCCACAATGTCTGTCCGCTATTTCATCCTTCTTCTCTGCTAAATTTCTAAAGCTTAACATGGATAAAACAGAATTCATATCTTTCCCCCATCTCACTCAAACCCTCCAATAGACCTATCCATCAAAGTCAATGGCTGCTCACTCTCCTCAGTCCCACAAACTCGCTGCCTCGGGATAATCCTTGACTCTGATCTCTCCTTCAAGCCACATATCCAAGCCCTTTCCACTTCTTGCCGACTTCAACTTAAAAAATATTTCCCGGAGCTGCATATTCCTTAACCAAGAATCTGCGGAGGTGTGAAGAATATTGGAGATATCATTTCATGCAAATTGTTTGTATCCTATCTAGCATGGGATTATGAAACCACCTTCAGTGTGCAGCTAGCTCAGCAGGGGTTCAAGCCTCAAAGACTATGAGTGACAGATCTCACACCTTGAGTCAGCACAGAGCAGAACACTTTTGCCACTATAAAAGGTTTGCCACTATATAATGTGTTACTGAATTTTATATTATTAGGATTTGTACTGTGTTTTTATGATACCTGATGAAGGATATATACTGTATCCGAAACGCCTTGTATCTCCTCCATTTTAACTTATTAAATAAAAAAATATGAAATATCATCTTTGGATGTGAGTCCTGGGAAGCGCTGCCATTCATGGGCTGGATGTGCCTTTCTTGATTTACTCATCCTGTGTGAGCCTGAATCTGGCTCTTTCACTTGGATCCACCCGAGGCAAGCTGCAAGCCCTGTCTATTGAAAAGTATCCCAGAAGGATTTTTGAGGTTACACAATCTAAAGCCATATTAGTCTTCTATCAGGTGAGTGCATAAAATTGTGCACACTCCAAAGACTATAATATTGTTTTTACGCACTTAGGGCCCGCGATTTGTCTATTCTTCTCTCCCAAACAGGGTTTTTTTTTTTTTGTATACAGACAAAAGAGAGGGATCATTATCCTCGTCATCTCCTGACTGTTACGCGTCCATCACCTCTTCCTCCTTGTCCACCTCCATTTGTTCCTTTGCTCCTGCACCTACACTATCAGTTTGTCTGGTACCATGAGCCCCCCTCGATCGCTATAAACCACCCTCCCATGGCAGCCGCCTGTGCAATGACAGTCCAGAAATTTGAGATATTGCTATCCCTTCTGCATCCTCCTCTTCCTCTGAGACCACCACCTCCTCACGCAGACTATTAAAAAGTGCGCTCCAGCATGTAGATGACTGGAATAAGGATGCTGATGATGACGTTGTTAGCACTATCTTAGTAGCCATTTCAAAACTATGAAGAAGGGTTCAGAGGTCCTTCATATGCGCCCACTCCACAAGCGTCATTTGCACCATGTCCACACTGCATTGGCCCAGGGCATGCAAAAGGAGATAATGCACCAGGGCTTGTCGCTGCAGCCACATTCACTGCAACATGAACAGAGTGGAATTCCACTGTGTCGAAACATAGCAAATCAAATGGTTAACCGGTAGGCGGAAAGATCTCTGTAGCAAAGCAAGTCAATGACAAAGTGGGGTACGATTGTCGGAAGTGAGCACATAGCAACCATGCTTTCTGCAGCAGCGCATCCAGGCCGAGATAGTGGCAGAGAAATTGGTTTACCACCAGGTTAAGGTCGTGAGCCATGCAAGGCACATGTGTGAGGTTGCCCCGTCGTAGGGTTGCCATCAGGTTTGCACCATTATTGCACACAACCTTCATTGGCTCCAGGGTTAGTGGAGACAGCCATTGCTCTAATTGGGCCTGTATAGCTGTCCACAACGCTTGATCTGTATGACTGCGATCTCCAGGGCATATTAATTTGAACACTGACTGATTATGGTGAGCCCTGGCTGGGCAGTACGGAGGGGGGAGATTTTATCTGCACATTGGAATTCATGTCTGATTAAGGGAAAGGTTGAGGGCGCAGGTGGAGGAACTAGAGGAGTTGGAGGAGCCAGAAGCAGTGGAGGAAGTGTTAGATACAGAAGTTTGTCCCACAAGACTTGGGGATTCAAAGACTTGTGGAGTAACCACTTGACCGCTTGCCCCCACAGTCAGTGAGATGTAACACCCCTGCTAATGTTTGCTTGTCCAGGTGTCAGCGGTGAAATGGTTATGGTGGATTTAGAAAGATGTGCTGTGCTAGGTGACACAAAAACAGCCGGCATCTCCACTTCCAAAACAGCTGTCTCTTACTCACCCTGACTGTGGTGGGTAAACAATTGTACAGTCATGGCCAAAAGTTTTGAGAATGACACAAATATTAATTTTTACAAAGTCTACTGCTTCACTTTTTCTAATGGCAATTTGCATATACTCCAGAATGTTATAAAGAGTGATCAGCTTAACAGCAATTACTTGCAAAGTCAATATTTGGCTAGAAAATTAACTTTATCCCCCAAAACACATTTCAACATCATTGCAGCTCTGCCTTAAAAGGACCAGCTAACCTCTTTTCAGTGATTGCTCCATTAACACAGGTGTGGGTGTTGATGAGGACATGGCTGGAGATCAATCTGTCATGATTTAGTAAGAATGACACCACTGGACACTTTAAAAGGAGGCTGGTGCTTGGCATCATTGTTTCTCTTCTGTTAACCATGGTTATCTCTAAAGAAACACGTGCAGTCATCATTGCAATGCACAGAAAAGGCCTAACAGGGAAGAGTATCGCAGCTAGAAAGATTGCACCTCAGTCAACAATCTATCCATCATCAAGAACTTCAAGGAGAGAGGTTCCATTGTTGCCAAAAAGGCTTCAGGGTGCCCAAGAAAGACCAGCAAGCGCCAGGACCATCTCTTAAAAGTGTTTCAGCTGCGGGATCGGGCTACCAGCAGTGCAGAGCTTGCTCAGGAATGGCAGCAGGCAGGTGTGAGTGCATCTGCACGCACTGTGAGGCGGAGACTCTTGGAGCAAGGCCTGGTCTCAAGGAAGGCAGCAAAGAAGCCACTTCTCTCCAGAAAAAACATCATAGACAGACTGATATTCTGCAAAAGGTACAGGCAGTAGACTGCTGAGGACTGGTGTAAAGTTATTTTCTCTGATGAATCCCCTTTTCGATTGTTTGGGACATCAGGAAAACGCCTCATTCGGTGAAGACAAGGTGAGCGCTACCACCAGTCTTGTCTCATGCCAACTGTTAAGCATCCTGAAACCATTCATGTGTGGGGTTGCTTCTAGCCAAGGGAATCGGCTCTCTCACAGTCTTGCCTATAAAACACAGCCATGAATAAAGAATGGTACCAGAATGTCCTCCAAGAGCAACTTCTCCCAACCCTCCAAGAGCAGTTTAGCGATCAACAATGCCTTTTCCAGCATGATGGAGCACCTTGCCATAAAGCAAAGGTGATAACTAAATGGCTCAGGGAACAAAACATAGAGATTTTGGGTCCATGGCCTGGAAACTCCCCAGATCTTAATCCCATTGAGAACTTGTGGTCAATTATCAAGAGACGGGTGGACAAACAAAAACCTAAAAATTCTGACAAAATGAAAGCATTGATTGTGCAAGAA
Organism: Oophaga sylvatica; assembly: GCA_033576555.1. NCBI lineage: Eukaryota > Metazoa > Chordata > Amphibia > Anura > Dendrobatidae > Oophaga > Oophaga sylvatica. The sequence goes on along the minus strand of JARQOD010007130.1, from coordinate 16,238 downwards.
TGGACTGCTATCAGTCAGGATTTGGTCCAGAAGTTGATTGAGAGCATGCCAGGGAGAATTGCAGAGGTCCTGAAGAAGAAGGGTCAACACTGCAAATATTGACTTGCTGCATTAACTCATTCTAACTGTCAATATAAGCTTTTGTTACTCATATGTTTGCAATTATTATATTTCTGTCTGTGATAAAAACATCTGTCAAACACACATAAAAACCAGAGGGCAGCAGATCATGTGAAAATATCATATTTGTGTCATTCTCAAACCTTTTGGCCATGACTGTAGTTTCTGCAGCCAGAAACCTGTGTGAGAAGACTTAGCGGTGGAAGAAGCATCAGACATGGTTGATGGGACGGCTGGTGGTTGGCAAAGCCCACTAGTCGGCATTTTAGCGCTGTGAGATTTCGACACTAAGGCATGTTGATCGTGCATGTGCCAGTTTATGCAAGTAGTTGTCAAATTATTGCAATTTTTAACTCCACTGAATTTTTTTTTTAAATTTGAGTGAGTTGGGTCATCCTTTGGTTTCAAAAAAGGCCCGTACTAGATAAGCTTTGTCACCCCTGCGAATGGCACACTCTCAACCAGTGCTGGCCGCTGCCAGTGTTGGGGGTGAGGGTGCAGTGCTTGGCATGGTTGCATCACTTCTTGTCTGTGTGAGAAGCCGCAACGTAACCTCCTCATCTTCCTCCTCCTCCTCCTCTTCTGAGCTACTCAGCTGCGTACTGCTGGGTTCACACAAAGTGGGATCTACAACCTTATTGTCATCCTCTCTATGCTCACATCCTCACCCTTAAAGTCACCCTCCTCCTTTTCCTGCCCTGACACAACAATATAGTACATATGAGCCTTTGGTATCTGGTTCTCACCAGGATCACCTCCACTCTCGTGGCGTCTGGTGACGAGGGTCTGAATTCTGCTTGGACCCTACTTTGTCCGGCCCTGGATCCAACATGAAAAAATTTTGGGTAGATGCTTTCCTCCTCTAGATTCTGTGATTCTTTGGAGCAGACCTCTGATGCCCATGGAATAGAATGTGTGAACAGCTCTTCAGAATAACCCATATGTGGTTCCCCAAAGTCATTTGGGAATATGACAAACAAGAGTGATTGGGGTGCCACCTCTGGGGATTGTACTGTGTGTGATGTTAAGGTGGAGGAAGAGGAGGAGAGGCCACTTCATGCGCTGTAGCAAATGCTCTTTCTGAGCCTCATCTACAAGGCGTACCGCTGTGCATCTGCTAAAGAAAGGGAGTCCCGTAGCCCGTCCAGTAGCAGATGTTGTCAGTGATTTTTGGATAGGACGAGATGTTTGTTCAGTTGAGCTTTCATTAACACCTAACCCACGTACACGTCGAACACCAAGCCTATTCCCCTTCCACCATAACATCGCTTTTTCCCACTCATGTTGTAAGCAGCCTTCTCTTGTACCCTGCTGTTTCACAACCTTAGGCCCACAGCTGTCAGTCACCTGTCACTAAATGAGCAATTAGAATTTATTTTCTTAGGTAGTGTGCCTGAATAACACTGTTATACCTAGCAATTTTTAAGTGGAAATCTGGCCTTCTGATTTGTCATTGACACATGGTTTTTTCACAAACAATTTGGATTAGCTAATAGGCCCTCCAGGCTGCAACACAGATTTTGCACAATCTGGTTAGATGCTGGAAGATTGATTTCACATAGATAGATAGAATATAGATAATAGATATAGATAGATAAGTGTTCTGTGTTAGTAACTCATCGTCTCCACACTTTATAGAAGGTCATTGTGATGGATAATTGGAAGCGATGTATACAGAGGGGATTAGATTTGCATCTTTGCAGTCTCCGTTCTGTACATTATGCAGGTTGGGGCTTTCTGTTGACACAAGGTGAATATAATCTGTGCATAAATCCCTTTATTATACCAAACTGGAGCATTTTACCTCACAGACTGTAAGTAATATCAGATGTAATAGTAGAAACTCTTCACTCATTATCAATGACACTTGTGCTTCTTACAATAAGAATTATTCATGATGGAGACAGCCATAAACGAGATTTAATATGTTACCATCCCAACAAAGATCCGGAGACCTTGTATTTGGTGCTGGCAGTGAGCGGACACTGCGAGAACAGCTGGACGCGCTGGAGCTGGAAATGGATTCCATAACTAGATGCAATGTGTATTCTCCAGGCGCTGGAGGCAACTGGGGACCACACTTTTTAACCTGCAGTTTTTTCTGTAGTGCGGATGTTGTGTAAGTGACAGACCAACAAGAAGGAGGAGCCTCCAACACGCAGAAGTGTTCCAGATTGTTACTCTAACGTACGACACATGGAGAAATTTAATGGGATTTCTACATTCCCTACAATGGGCAGATATTCTTTACAATGGGCTGATCTCTCCAATGGGCAGATATTCTGTACAACGGGCTGATCTTCTCTAAAATGGGCGCCTTAATGGTTCTCTACAATGGGCAGATCTTATCTATAATGGACAGATCTTCTCTACCAATGGCTGATCTTCTCTACAAGGGCGATTTCTTACAATGGGCAGATCTTATCTATAATGGCTAATCCTCTACAACGGGCTGATATTTCATGCTCTTACTAATGAGGCAGATCTTCTCTAAAATGGGCAGATCTTCTCTACAACGGGCTGATGTTCTCTACAATGGGCAGATCTTATCTATAATGGACAGATCTTCTCTACCATAGGCTAACCTCTACAATGGGCAGATCTTCTCTACAATGGGCAGATCTTCTCTACAATGGGCGGATCTTCTCTACCATAGGCTAACCTCTACAATGGGCAGATCTTCTCTACAATGGGCAGATCTTCTCTACAATGGGCTGATCTTCTCTACGACGGGCTGATATTCTTTACAATGGGCAGATCTTATCTATAATAGGCTAACCTCTACAATGGGCTGATCTTCTCTAAAATGGGCAGATCTTCTCTACAACGGGCTGATGTTCTCTACAATGGGCAGATCTTATCTATAATGGACAGATCTTCTCTACCATAGGCTAACCTCTACAATGGGCAGATCTTCTCTACAATGCGCAGATCTTCTCTACAATGGGCAGATCTTCTTTACAATGGGCAGATCTTCTCTACAACAGGCTGATCTTCTCTCCAACGGGCTGATCTTCTCTCCAATGGGCAGATATTCTTTACAATGGGCAGATCTTCTCTAAAATGGGCAGATCTTCTCTGCAATGGGCTGATGTTCTCTACAATCGGCAGATCTTATCTATAATGGACAGATCTTCTCTACCATAGGCTAACCTCTACAATGGGCAGATCTTCTCTACAATGGGCATATCTTCTTTACAATGGGCAGATCTTCTCTACAACAGACTGATCTTCTCTCCAACGGGCTGATCTTCTCTCCAATGGGCAGATATTCTTTACAATGGCAGATCTTATCTATAATGGACAGATCTTCTCTACAATAGGCTAATCTCTACAATGGGCAGATCTTCTCTACAACGGGCTGATCTTCTCTACAATGGGCAGATCTTCTCTACAACGGGCTGATCTTCTCTACAATGGGCTGATCTTCTCTACAATGGGCAGATCTTCTCTACAATGGGCTGATCTTCTCTACAACGGGCTGATATTCTTTACAATGGGCAGATCTTCTCTACAATGGGCTGATCTTCTCTACAACGGGCTGATATTCTTTACAATGGGCTGATCTTCTCTACAATGGGCTGATCTTCTCTCCAATGGGCAGATCTTCTCTACAACGGGCTGATCTTCTCTAAAATGGGCAGATCTTCTCTGCAATGGGCTGATGTTCTCTACAATGGCAGATCTTATCTATAATGGACAGATCTTCTCTACCATAGGCTAACCTCTACAATGGGCAGATCTTCTACAATGGCAATCTTCTCTACAATGGGCAGATCTTCTCTACAACAGGCTGATCTTCTCTCCAACGGGCTGATCTTCTCTCCAATGGGCAGGTCTTCTCTACAATGGGCAGATATTCTTTACAATGGGCAGATCTTATCTATAATGGACAGATCTTCTCTACAATAGGCTAATCTCTACAATGGGCAGATCTTCTCTACAACGGGCTGATCTTCTCTACAATGGGCAGATCTTCTCTACAACAGGCTGATCTTCTCTACAATGGGCTGATCTTCTCTACAACAGTGCTGATCTTCTCTACAATGGGCTGATCTTCTCTACAACGGGCTGATATTCTTTACAATGGGCTGATATTCTTTACAATGGGCAGATCTTCTCTACAATGAGCAGATCTTCTCTACAATGGGCTGATCTTCTCTCCAATGGGCAGATCTTCTCTACAATGGGCTGATCTTCTCTACGATGGGCTGATATTCTTTACAATGGGCAGATCTTATCTATAATGGACAGATCTTCTCTACAATAGGTTAATCTCTACAATGGGCAGATCTTCTCTACAATGGGCAGATCTTCTCTACGACGGGCTGATCTTCTCTACAATGGGCAGATCTTCTCTACAATGGGCAGATCTTCTCTACAACGGGCTGATATTCTTTACAATGGGCAGATCTTCTCTACAATGAGCAGATCTTCTCTACGACGGGCTGATATTCTTTACAATGGGCAGATCTTCTCTCCAATGGTCAGATCTTCTCTACAATGGGCTGATCTTCTCTACGACGGGCTGATATTCTTTACAATGGGCAGATCTTATCTATAATAGGCTAACCTCTACAATGGGCAGATCTTCTCTACAATGGGCTGATCTTCTCTACAGTGGGCTGATCTTCCCTACAATGGGCAGATCTTCTCTACAATGGGCTGATATTCTCTACAATGGGCAGATCTTCTCTACAATGGGCTGATGTTCTCTACGACGGGCGGATCTTCTCTATGACGGGCTGATCTTCTCTACGACGGGCTGATCTTCTCTACAATGGCTGATCTTCTCTACAATGGGCTAATCTTCTCTACAATGGGCTAATCTTCTCTACAATGGGCTGATCTTCTCTACAATGGATAGATCTCTACATTGGGCTGATCTTCTCTACAATGGGCAGATCTTCTCTACATTGGGCTGATATTCTCTGCAATGGGATGATGTTCTCTATAATCATCTGCTCTCTTGAATATTTCTTGCAGCTATCGACTTCAGTGCTTTTCCATAAATGTTACAATGGGATTGATGACGCACAGGATTCGTACCATTATGGCTTCCATCATGTGTATATATATATATTTATAATAACGAACACAACCTGCCAGACAGCAGAAGAAAACGGTGTACTAGTCCAAAAAGTGTGAATAAACAACAAGTTTATTAATAGAAATACATATTAAAAATAATTTTATCTCACAAATAGACACAGGGAAAGAACATATGAGGAGCAATTATTATGTTGTTTAACAATAGGAACGCTGTATTGATGAAAGAGGAGCCCTACCAAGCTGGATCCCCCCAAAAACAAGAAGCAGATAATATAGTGTGTTAATATATGCTACTGCCAATAAATATACTACCAAAGTGCCTATATAGGACACAATCAATGGGCACCTGGCATAATCCAATACATGAAACCAGCAGTGTTAGGCCGGGATCACACATGCGAGTAAGTCGTCCGACACTCGCATGTGAAATCCCAGCTCTGGCGCCGGCACTCGGGAGTGGAGCGAGCGGCTACATGTAGTGTTCTATCATGTAGTTCTATCATGTAGTTCTATGCAGCCGCTCGCTCCACTCCCGAGTGCCGCGCCAGAGCTGGGATTTCACATGCGAGTGTCGGACGACTTACTCGCATGTGTGATCCCGGCCTTAATGTGAAAAACGGATGTAATAATAATGATTACCCAGACTACTGGCAGATGCAGGCGCCAAAGGAAAAGGTGGGGACAGGATCCAGGAGGGTAGGGCGCCTCTTTCATCAATACAGCGTTCCTATTGTTAAACAACATAATAATTGCTCCTCATATGTTCTTTCCCTGTGTCTATTTGTGAGATAAAATTCTTTTTAATATGTATTTCTATTTTCTTCTGCTCTCTGACAGGTTGTGCTCTTTATATTGAATTGTTGGTGTGTCCAGCAGTATTTTCCATCGCACATATGATTATATTACTATGAGACCTACTATATGTGTGTGGTTGTGGAATATTTTACATTATATATACATTTATAAGCCTTTTGGACACATTCTATCCTCCGTGGGAACGACAGTCAATGTCACGGCGCTGGTCACCTATATCTACAGGTAAGGTGAGAACCTGAGTCGTGTCACCCCAGCGAGGGGCACGAGCGTCTCTTCTTTCTCCGGCTGCAGGGCAGTCACTGGAGCTTTACTTTCTCTCCTGGAATGAAGGTGAACGGGTTTTGGAAGTAAGGACAATAAGTCAGCAAAATAAGGAGCGACTGTGTGCTCAGAAGGAGAGGACATTTCTCTGCAGTACAATGGTATTATGTGACAGAAGATGCAGGCAGAATAAGCAGCACATGGGAGCCGGACCATGAGAACCAAGAAACAATAGGGCTCATGTGTCAATGTGTATCCAATGGAGAATACGACACCCGAAAAATGCACCAATGATCTGACTCCGGATCCTGCACCCAACACTGACCACTCTTTGTAATGCACTTTTCCCACAAGGGCTCAAAGCACAGGAAAATCTTGCTACATGGAAAGTTGAGGCGTAGAGGGGTTAATGGTTTATCCCCCAAAAAGCACTGAGGTCAGTTTCACAGGAGGTCAACTAACCAGAGTGTAGCATGGTCCATGGTAGATGAAGGCCCCCTGATATTGCAGATTGTAAGCTCTCACGAGCAGGGGCGGCTGATTTTGCTTTAATTATTGTATTAACGTTGTTACTTATGACTGTTGTGTTCTGAAACTGTTAAACTGTAAAGCGCTGCGGAATATGCTGGCGCTATAATAAAGATTATTATTACATCTCCTGCCTCTTCTGAGTACTGGGCCCCTCAATAGAGGAGGCTTCATGGATGCTGCGGCTGTGTGAGGTTTAGAGCTCACTCCGGCGGCCGTAGACTGCACAAGTGACCACTGAACAAGGGTCCCGCAAAATGTTTTGCTGAATGCTACAATTAAACCCTCAGTTTAAATTCGTGCAAGAACCCAGAGGAAAGGAACACAAACAAATGACCGATGGGCCGACATACAAGCTGCATGGGGACTGAATTTTTGGCTAAATTCAAGCTCATGACTCCAGAGATGCAGCGCTGACCATCAGTCACCGCACACAGTCACCATGTCACATGCCTAGATATCTGCATTAGGCCGGGGTCACACTAGTGTATGGCATTGGAGGCGAGAGCATCGGATGTGATACGCTAATGTCCCTTGGATCCTGCTCTGCTGCGTGCGGAGCTGAGTGTCATGCGACTGTTCTCCGAGCCTCTAGCACAGAGCGGATCGGAGCACAGCTGTGGAGGAGACAGAGAAACTCATTTCTCCATCTCCTCCATTGCGGGGTCGGCGTATATCGCACAGCACTCGGATGATATCGCAGTGATGTGCGCTCCATTCCTGTCTATTACTGTTTAGTTGCTAGATTTGTATGCTGTTTATAAAATTAGAATAAAAAAAAACCTCCCAGAGTCTCACACAGGGAGAACATGTGACGGGATTTCCTGTTTTCTTGTGTCTGTGTCTGTGTATGAGAGAAGCAGCTGCTGTAGATGCTGCACAGATAGAGAGGCACAAATGATTTATTCCTGATCTATTAAGCTTATCCTATATTGTGCCTGAATAAAGTCACACGCTGGGAGAGTATCCTGAATAATCCGCTACCAGCACTTCTATTGTGGATCCCATCTTTTCCTTCCTCAATAACTTTTGTGTATAAGATTATGTATGTTACTTATCATTGTATCAATAAAATCATGTTTAATGTTTGAAGTCAGCTTCACTCCAATTATCTTTACTTATATCTTTTAGGAGTTTCTTCTATAATTTTTATCCTCATTTTTTTATTAAGGCTGCACTATTGATTATGTTCATTATATTAATCACGACTTGTCTTATAATCAATTACCCTGTGAATTATTTAATATTGTGAGAAGATTGTGGAAGGAGATCCCAACGTGTGACCCGAGTCATTCAGTGTAAGGGCAAATGATAAACAACAATATAAAACAAAAACCAATGGAAGGGAAAAATAGAAAACCCTAAATCTGCGGTGACGCTGGTACTGGCCCCTGTACATTACATTAGTATGGAAACACATTGTGACCCCCGTGGTAAATCACCAATGAGAATCACCTGTGATTGTCGGGGCCCATGTGACATGAATTAGCCAATGAGAAATTGTAACATGTAAGATGACAAACAATGTTTTATTGTTGTGTTACTAATTAAAAAATTCTGAGGATATAACTTTGATACATTTCCATTTATTTCTGAAGATATTGTACAGTCTATTAAAAAAATGAAGGGGTGACAATAATGGCGTCCAGCACTGTGTACAGAGCTTAGAAGGACTCAGCTCATCAGTTATTAATCACATGATGTCATAGACCTAATGGAAAAGAGAAGAATTATCTGGGTAGAAAGGAAAATGAGCAATTGTAAGTGTAAGTGCTGTATAATATGATGGCTGCAATATATTAAGGGGATGAAACTTTGATGAGAGGAGGAAGAGGATGAGGAGGAAGAGAAGGAGGAGGAAGAGAAGTAGGAGGAGGAGGAAGAGAAGAGGAAGGAGGAGGAGGAAGAGGAGGAGGAGTGCTTCTACAAAGAGACCAGCTGAGTATGGAGTCTTAGGCTACTTTCCCACTATGAGTTTTTGGTGAGTTTTTTACGCTGCTTATTTTTGAAAAATGCAAGTAACCTATTTTTTTAATGAGTGCAGAAAATCTGCAATATCAAAAACTGACGAAAATCTCATCGTGGGAACGTTGCCTTATAGGCGATGCTATATGGCGGACAATGCAAATGATGTCTCACAGAGGATGAAAACGTTCTGGGAGCCCCGGCCTAGAATCAGTGTCCACCCCGTACTGGATAAATGCCCCTGACTTGTCTGCAGGCAGCCGCTCGGGTGCTTGTCCGTCACCAGTGTAGTGCAGAGTCTGACAAGACCTTGAGGCAACATGGTGGAAAGTTTCATTTTCCTTCACAAGATTTGCCGAGTATGAATTGTTAAGGGCAATGCTCCATGGGACAAAGAATGCAAGTCCTCTCTGTCGCAGGATGAAAGAAGCCGTGTTATCAGTGCGGCCTCGCCCAGGAGAGCATTGTGCTCCACACCGATGTTGGTCAAACAGGCTGCCGGTAGCGGAGTGTCGGCTCGCCATTCTTACCTGTTCTGTTACAAGGCGCTGACTCACAGGGGCGACCAGCGTGGACCATCGCTCCGAAAATTCATTTCAGGCGATCCCTCAGTTCAGAGGAGACGTGAGCTTCAGAGCTTATTATTTTTCATGGCCGGCCGTCATTTTCCTGGATTCACACAAAGCAAATCACCAAAAATTTGGAGTTGTCTAAATCCATGAATTTGGTGAAATAGTAAATTAATTTGATTGGTTTTCGGGTGTCTCCTCTCTAGAAGCCTCCTGCGGTGTAGAGACCGAGGAACCTGCATTGCGAGCCCTCGAGTCGCCATAGGTGACACATTGTTGCCTATTAGCTTGTTCTTGGAGCCATTGCAGCACAGGTAAGTGAGGTCGGCCGCTCATGTTGGGTGGTTCTCCTATGAAGGACGATAGATCCGCGACCCCCCATTACTAGGGCAGACCAGGCTGGAATATAGGAGGTGCACATTTCACCCGTCTCCATTGATTGGCTTCTGCTGGTGGAAATTCCCCTTTTTCCCCTTAGATTTGGTATAATAATGAATCAGATACAATTCTGCTTTTGTAACTTTTATGGTTCTCATTATTTCCTAATAAAACCTTAATATTGTCTGTGATGAATCTCTTCGAGGCCGGCGTGCCGTGGGCGGGTGACGCTCCCTGGATCCTTCCTATGATCCCGTATGTAGCACTTTTGTCTCGGGCTCGGCCGTAATACAGCACAGGCTTTATATGTGCCAGGAGAGGAGCAGCCGCCGAGCTCGCACCACTCCATTACCGCAAGACGGGTATTGACAATTTATTAACACTTTTCTAAAAAAAGGCCAATTAAGTGAAATATAAGCCCGGATCATGAGAACATACCATCCTACTTCAAGGCTGCGGGAATAATTGAGAGTGGACTGTGCGGCCTTCTTGTCTTTATGCTGAGCCCAGTTAAAACATGAAGATTTCTTTCTTAAATTGATGCACAGAGAGGGTGAACGGGTCACAATGAAAATTCCTGTGATGTTCATTTAACAGGCCGATGTCGTATTCTTTTATGTCCAATGTTTTGCACTGAATCGTTTCTTTACAGCAGCCGGAGCTTTAAATCAAGCTCTAAATCCACTGCATAGACTGGAGGTAAATAGAGCCACCACTAGGGGAGCTCACTGCAGACTGGGCTATTATACAGGTCATTGTATACACAGTCACCGTCAGAGCTCCCCCTAGTGGCGGCAGCAGGTAATCCTAATGTTTTCATTGATGCAAAAAAAAAAAGCTATGATCCCTCTGAAAAAGAAATATCCAAAATTAAATACAAGTGTATGGATGCATCTAACAGCAACCCGAACCAAGGTCTAAATGATAGACTGCCGATCACTCACAGGCTTCTGTCAATCAGAATCACCACGGGGACCCGATACCAGGTAAACCTGTAGATACACTGGCTGCATCCCATCTCAGGAGCATGAGCAGAGCGCCAGTGCAGTGTGTGCCCTGTACCCTCCTCGGTGTCTATGGGCCTGTACAACATTGATTACCCCATGACCTCTATAAAGAGATGTAACACGACTGTCCACTACCATGAGCTCTGATACCGCACCATCATGGTGCACCTTGTGCTGTCCTCAGGGTCAGCACTGATGACGGAGGCACCGGAGGTGCACAGTTCTGTATAGCATCTGACCTTGTCCTCAGGGTCAGCACTGATGACGGAGGCACCGGAGGTGCACAGTATCTGTATAGCATCTGACCTTGTCCTCAGGGTCAGCACTGATGACGGAGGCACCGGAGGTGCAGAGTTTCTGTATAGCATCTGACCTTGTCCTCAGGGTCAGCACTGATGACGGAGGCACCGGAGGTGCAGAGTATCTGTATAGCATCTGACCTTGTCCTCAGGGTCAGCACTGATGACGGAGGCACCGGAGGTGCAAGTATCTGTATAGCATCTGACCATGTCCTCAGGGTCAGCACTGATGACGGAGGCACCGGAGGTGCACAGTATCTGTATAGCATCTGACCTTGTCCTCAGGGTCAGCACTGATGACGGAGGCACCGGAGGTGCAGAGTATCTGTATAGCATCTGACCTTGTCCTCAGGGTCAGCACTGATGACGGAGGCACCGGAGGTGCACAGTATCTGTATAGCATCTGACCTTGTCCTAGGGTCAGCACTGATGACGGAGGCACCGGAGGTGCACAGTATTCTGTATAGCATCTGACCTTTTCCTCAGGGTCAGCACTGATGACGGAGGCACCGGAGGTGCACGAGTATCTGTATAGCATCTGACCTTGTCCTCAGGGTCAGCACTGATTAGGAGAACGAGGTGCAGAGTTTCTGTATAGCATCTGACCTTGTCCTAGGTACACTGAACGAGTCACCGAGTCCAGTGTACTGAAGCCTGACCATTTCCTCAGTCAGCACGATGACGGAGCACCGAGGTGCAGTGTCTTATAGCATCTGACCTGTCCTAGTCAGCACTGATGATGGAGGCACCGGAGGTGCAGAGTTTCTGTATAGCATCTGACCTTGTCCTCAGGGTCAGCACTGATGACGGAGGCACCGGAGGTGCAGAGTATCTGTATAGCATCTGACCTTGTCCTCAGGGTCAGCACTGATTGTGATGATACTGGAGCTCCATGTCTTGTGCTGTTGCTGGAACTACAGTCCTCATCCTGTTTTGTACTGACAGCCCACAGAGCCAAGTTTCCCCCCTCCCTCTCTCGTGCTTCCCATCAACCCCCTCCCAGCCTGCACTCAGGCAGTGTAATGTGAGCTGCCAGTGCTAGAGTTTTCCCGCTTCACAGCGGGGGTCCCATTGTCAGCAACATGTGCTGTCCCTACCCTAGCAGCCATTTTGGAGACTTCATTCTGTTTTGGTTATAACACGGTGGGGATTTGCGTCAGAAACACGAAAAGTTACTGTTTTGAAGCCTGTGTCCATGGGCATCGTTCCCGTGGTACTGGTGAACCCGTAACTCCAACAGAACCCGAGAAATGGAATTCGCGGATTCCCCATGGACTAGCTCAGCCAAGTTTGGACTCATTTGAACTGTCATTTTAAAGTAAGATCATTGATAGGTCTGCCGTTATTCTGCTAGGCTCACAGGACGAGTTATGGTCCTTATGACTTTCAGAGCTCAAATCATACACTTCTGTCCCTGGGAGGTGCCAGAAAAACCCTCTTCTTTTCGTGAGGTCAGCAGCCCCAGGTATAAGTCTGGCAGTGAGCCCCCCTTTCTCAGTCCTTGCTGTGATGTCCTGACTAAGAGATCTGCAAATGAACTATGACGTGTGGCTCCTCCCCCAGCCTGGCTTGCCTGTAAATGATCTAACTATCATGTGAGTCTTTCATTCTTAATCCCGTTTATTTTATAACTGCATTTGTACATAACTATATTGCCTCAGTTTGTTACATCTTTTTTTATATTGTATAAGCACTGCCTTTTTTTTAAGGAATAAACCTATAAATTTATTAGTTTGTTTCTCCTGCTCTATAAACGAATTTGCACGTGCCTGAAGCACTACGCTACTGTTTTGGGGTTGCTACGGACCCTCTTGATAAATTGTTCAGTAAGAAAAACCGTAGCTGGTGGCAGCTTAAAAGAAGGGGGTGTTAAGTGTTGACATATGGGGTGGTGTTGGCAGTGACGGAGCGGATATTATAAGTGTATTACCCGGCTGCGGCTCGGAGTAATTATAATTCCCTCACTGCAGCGTGCCCAATAGCCAGCACACATCCAAGTGACCCGTCTGGCGACTGATTATCCTAGGTGCAGTTCCCTGACTGACCTGAGGGTAAGGGGGGCGCCAGAGAGCTGCAAGTTCCTAAGTGGAAGTGGGATAATTATAAATCCCTGCAGTTTACCGGGTCGGACGGCAGCAGCCGTCGTGTGTGTGCACCGTTTCATCACATATTGGTGGCAGCGGTGGGATCACAAGCCGTGATACCCCGGGCTACCGTGTGGCGGACCGTGTGCCAGTTCATCACATATTGGTGGCAGCGGTGGGATTATAGAGCATTAGTGATCTGGTTTGAGCAATCATTCCATTCACTAAAAAACTTGCACGGTTCTTCAGCGACCCTGCATCTAAAGTTTTGGAGAACAGACTCAGTGTTTATTAGTCCTGAGACAATTGTGTGTACGTGCGGTTACCCCCCCCTTCTCTTTGTTTTTCTATCCTATCTTTTATTTGGCAACCATGGTTACGAGGGGATACGACTGGTATAATCGGAATAGCAAGGAAGCTCTTCTTGCCATGTGCGAGTGGAGGGAGATTGTCCCCATGGCCCAAACCAAGGCCGAAGTGATCCAGGCCCTGATGGCACGGGACCACGCTCAGAGCGAGGCGGGCGCAGGAGCCGGCCCAAGCCAAGTTGGTGCCGCAGGAGCAGAGGCCCAACCCCTGACTGCTTACACCCAGGGCGGGATGGACCCTTACCTGCAGGCGGCCCTGGAGGGACTCGCCACCGACGACCGGGAGGAGCGCCTGAAGCTGATCCAGCAATACCAGCAGGAGGCCCGAGCCGAGCACCAAGCCCAGCGGGAGGCTGAGAGAGCCCAGCAGGAGGCTGAGAGAGCCCAGCGGGAGGCTGAGAGAGCCGAGCGGGAGGCTGAGAGAGCCGAGCGGGAAGCTCAGAGAGCCCATGAACTGGAGCTGCTCAGACAAGGGGCAATGCCCTCCACAGCCCAGAGCAGTGTGCCCAGCAGCGCTCAGAGTCCCAAGCCCCGGCCGGAGCACTTTCCCGTGATGGAAAAGGACGGAGACTTGGACACTTTTCTGCGGGCCTTTGAGAAAGTCTGCAGACAGTACCGGCTGCCTGACAACCAATGGGCCAGGTACTTGACCCCCGGGCTAAAGGGCAAAGCTCTGGAGGCGTTTGCTTCACTCACGCCGGATCAAGATGACAACTATCAGGCCATCAAGCAGGCCCTGATCGCCAAGTACCAGCTAACCCCTGAGGTATACCGAAAGAAGTTCCGGAACCTCCAACGTGGTCCACACGACAGTTATAGCGATGTGGTGCAAGGACTCAGGAACCACTTTGACCAGTGGATCCATGGACTGTCAGTTGACAACCTTTGAGAAGCTGAGGGACCTGATGATCAAAGACCAGTTCCTGCATCTGTGCCCAGCTGAGGTCCGACAGTTCATCCTGGACCGAGAACCGGAGGACGCAGTCAGAACAGCACGGATCGCCGACAGCTATGAGGCCAACCGGAAACCCGAGGTGCGGAAGCCCGTCACCACCCGCTGGGGAGGGGGTAAGCCTGCAACCAACCCCAGTGCCCCTGCCAGCCGTCCCTCTGGAGGCACTATCCCCTTTGCCAGCGCCCGGCCTACATCAGACCCCCGCCAGTGTTTCTCCTGTAAAAGGACTGGACACATCAGCGCCACCTGTCCGGAGAGGCAGAAGAACCCCCCAGCCAAGGCCTCCGGGCCCAACGCCTCTGTTCTTTTGGTGGGTGGTGTGGTGGGGAGGGTTGATGACAACGTGCAGCCCGTCCGCATGGGGGCCCGTCTTGCTACAGGCCTCAAGGACACCGGGGCTGAACGAACCCTCATCCGACCCGAACTGGCGGCCCCTGAAGAGTTGATTCCGGGGAAAACCTTAACTGTCACAGGTATTGGGGGCGTCCACTACCCTTGCCGATAGCCCGAGTTTTCATTGACTGGGGTGCCGGGAGCGGGGTGAAGGAAGTGGGGGTGTCCGAAAACCTGCCCACTGATGTTTTATTGGGGACTGATCTGGGGAGGATGGTCGCGTACTATGTCCCTGACACCCCTTCCCAATCTGATGATAAGGTTAACGTTAACCATGATGTTGAAGTTGATGATGATGGGAAACTGATTGTGTTACCTGCCAATGCTTTGCGAAGTGATTTATGCAACTGATAACCTTTCTTTCCCTAGGAATGATGTGATAGTGATGTATCTGTACATCTGAACCTGTTAACCCTTTCTCTGAAGTGGTAGATGTGTCCACAGGTACAGGAGCGTTCAGCCACGTCGCTCTGCGGAGTGAGACGGCTGAGGAACCCCTAGCAGAAGCAAACGACAGTGCTCAAGGAAATGGGAGGTGCATGGGAACCGTAAGGAAGGTGACGCCATGACACTGACCAGTGCCACCGAGGAAGGTAACTGGCCCATAAGTAGCACTGCTCCTGAAGTGTTGGGGGTGGATAAGGAGGTAGAGCCCATAGCAGCGCAGGCTGATGGGTCTGTAGAAATCCCCGGGAGACTGCATATGTAGCTGCTGTCACCCGCAGTCAGAGTGCCCGGATCGCAGGTAGCGCCCTGCCATCTGGACCCTCCTCCGCTACAGGAGAGACTGAACCAGAGGTGGACCCAGAGCCGGTCCCAGACGGTCCCAGTGAGGAAGGAACCCTGATGTCACTTCTGGCTGCCTCCAGCCAGGAGTTCCAGGCCGCTCTGCACTCAGATGCGAGCCTGGAGAACTTGAGGCACCTCGCCGAGACGCCCACCTCCGTGACTGATAAGGAGAGGGTGTTCTGGGAACGAGGAAGGTTGTACCGGGAGACAGTACCCGGAGACTCCCAAAAGGAGTGGTTGAGGGAAAAACAGCTGGTCGTCCCGCACCAGTTCCGAGGTGAGTTGTTGAGGATTGCCCATGAGATTCCACTCGCTGGACACTTGGGGATCAGCAAAACTAAGGCACGGCTGTCTCAACACTTCTATTGGCCCAAGATGGGGACAGATGTGACTAACTACTGCCGCTCCTGTATCACCTGTCAAAGAGTGGGGAAGGCGGGGCCTGCTCTTAAGGCTCCCCTGATCCCGTTGCCAGTGATAGAGGAGCCTTTCCAGAGGATCGCGGTGGACATTGTGGGCCCGCTGGCCGTCCCCAGCAGCTCTGGAAAGCAATACATCCTTACTGTGGTAGACTACGCTACCCGGTACCTGGAGGCAGTAGCTCTGTCCTCAACTAGGGCAGATAAGGTGGCGGATGCACTGGTGACCATCTTT
>JARQOD010007129.1:0-40204 GCA_033576555.1 Oophaga sylvatica | reverse complement strand
AAAAAAACCCCAATCCCCCTATATAATAAAAGGGCTACATCCCCTATATAAAATAAGATGTTCCCCATTCCCCCATTATAAAAGATGGTCCCCCTGCCCCTATATTCGCAGAACCCCCCTCCCCCCTAAAATAAGTATGAACCCACCGCTCCCTGAATATATAGAAAGTCCCCACGGCCCCCATTATATACTTTTGAACCCAAATTTTCACCCAAATTATTTGTATAAAAAATACAAATCTGCAGTTTTTTCAATATCTGACAGAAACAAAAAAAATTTTTCCGTTTTAGGTCAATTTTTTTTATAAGTGTATGGAAACTTCTTTTTTTAAACTATATGTTAGGCCCACACTCCCATGTATTATATATAAAAAGGTCGCCACTCCCCAAAATAAATATTTGGGGCCCCCATTTCCCCCATGTATATAGTAGGGGGCCCCCACACCCCATATATATAGTATGTGCCCCATTCCCCTCAATTAAAAGTATGTGGTCCCACACCCCATATCAAGTCTAATGGGGGCCCAATTCAAAGAATCGGTATTCTAGGGGAAATGCCCCCGGGGCTACCGTCGGGGATACGGTACGACCGTCTCCCGACATGCGGGGCATGTGTGGTTCAAATCCTGCGGCAATTCGCTGCCGGACTGCGCCTGTCGCTAATTGGTCGCGTCCGGCCGGGCGCAACCAATCAGCAACGCTGGATTTCCGTTACAGACAGACAGAATTAGACGATTATATAGTAGATGAAGGTACCAGTTTTCCCCATATATATAGTAAGATATCCCCAGTTCACCCCATATATATGATGACCCCAGTTCCCTCATATATATAGTAGAATGGCTCCAGTTCCCCCATGTATATAGTAAGGTGGCCCCAGTTCTCCCATATATATAGTATGATCACCCAGTTCCCTCATATATATAGTATGATGGCCCCAGTTACCCCCTTGTATATAGTGAGATGGCGCCAGTTCCCCCACATATATTGTGAGATGGCCCCAGTTCCCCCATGTATATAGTATGATAGCCCCAGACCCCCCCTGTATATAGTATGATAGCCCCAAACCCCCTCCTGTATATAGTATGATGGCATGGCCCCATTTCCCTCATATATATAGTAGGATGACCCCAGTTCACTTATATATAAAGGATGATAGCCCCAGTTCCCTCATATATAAAGTATGATGGTCCCACAGCCCAATATATATAGTATAATGGCCCCAGTTCACTCATAATATATAGTATGATGGCCCCAGCCCCATATATACAGTATGATGGCCACAGTTTTCCCCATATATAAAGTATGATGGTCCCACGGCCCAATATATATAGTATGATGGCCCCAGTTAACCCATATACATAGTAGGATGGCCCCAACCCCCATATATACAGTATGATGGCCCCACAGCCCATCCATATATACAGTATGATGGTCCCACAGCCCGTTGATATATACAGTATGATGGCCCCACAGCCCATTCATTTATATAGTATGATGGCCCCACAGCCTGTTCATATATACAGTATGATGGCCCCACAGCCCGTTCATATATATAGTATGATGGCCTCAGTTTCCCCCATATATACAGTATGATGGTCCCACAGCCCATTCATATATACAGTATGATGGCAACACAGCCCATTCATATATGCAGTATGATGGTCCCACAACCCGTTCATATATACAGTATTATGGCCCAATAGCCCGTTCATATACACAGTATGATGGCCCCACAGCCCGTTCATATAAAAAATAATGAAGTTTATACTCAATTAATCCTGATTCCTGGCTCCGCAGCCTCCATCTTTTCTTCCGACCTGTAGAGTGGCGCGAGACAATGACATCATCGCGCTGCCTGAGTGAACAGCACAGTCTGTCTGTCTAATAAGCCGCAGACCGCAGCTGAGACAGACTGTAATGTACGCCGCCGTGTCTGCTGCATCACAGCACAGCAGACACGGCCGCACGCAGTTTACTGTGCAGGGCCATCAGGCGGCCATCCCTGTTGTGAATGGACTTGAGATGAGTTCTGAGCAGAGGCTCCCTCTGGTGGTTACAAGCGGTACTGGACTGTCCAGTGAAGATTGTGAGGATTGGGAATCAGGTGTTACTGACTGGTCTTATATAAGGGAGTCGCCTTCCCATCAGGGTTGCCGGTGATCAATTGTTCTGGTCTCAATCCTTGATTCCTGTTTCCTTTGTAGCCTGCTGTGTCGTGTCTGCATCTCCTGCTATCAGATAAGACATTTTCTTCTTTTTGTTTTTGTGCTTGATTTTTGCATTTTGTCCTGCACTTCTGTGGGGGCCTTCAGGGTCCCCTCCGGGGGCTTTTGCCCTTTCAGTTTAGTTCAGCCACTGATGTTTTGTACATTTGCTTTTTCCAGTTTTTTCAGTGGCTGCTGTTTTGATTTTGTTACACCAGAAAACTAATTTAGGTGGTAGAGGTCGTGTGATCTCAGGTGTTTTTGAAATTAGTAGAGTTGGTGCTTTTCAGGGTTTTTTGGGATTGCAGTAAGTGCCCTTCCTATCCTTTTCTATTTAGATAGTTTGGGCCCCAACGTTTGCTCATACTATTTTCTGTCTGTGTCAGTATTTCTTCTTGTCTAACCGCCATTACATGTTTGGGGGCTTTCTATGTTCTTTGGGGATCTGCTCCGGGGCAGATAGCTTTCCTCTTTCTATCTTTAGGTATAGTTAGTTTCTCAGGCTGTGACGAGGCGTCTAGGACCAACGTAGGAACGCTCCACGGCTGCCTCTAGTTGTGGTGGTTAGTCAGGGTACTGCAATCTCATAGATTCCAACTGCTCTGGTGTATTGCCTTTTTTACCTGCACTCCTCAGTTACCAAATCATAACACATCCCTGCACAGCTGCTGGGGAAGCGGCCCAGTTGTCTGGCCGTGTGGATCAGCTTGCCACTGAGGTTCGGAGTATTGCTACCTATCTTGCTAGGTTGCCTGTTGTGGAACCTAGGATTCCCATGCCAGATTTGTTTTTGGGGGATCGAGCCAAGTTTCTGAATTTCAAAATAATTGTAAATTGTTTTTTGCCTTAAAATCTAAGTCCTCAGGGAATGCAGCGCAGCAGGTTCAAATTGTCATCTCTCTCCTGCGCGGCGATCCTCAGGATTGGGCTTTTTCCCTGACACCTGGGGATCCTGTTTTGAGTGATGTTGATGCATTTTTTCAGGCCTTGGGGTTATTGTACGATGAGCCTAATGTCACTGATCAAGCTGAAAAAGCCTTGTTGGCATTAAATCAGGGGCTTGATGACGCTGAGTTATACTGTCAGAGATTCCGCAGGTGGGCAGTCCTGACCAAATGGAATGACGACGCTTTGGCAGCCCTTTTTCGGAAGGGTCTGTCAGATAATGTAAAGGATGTTATGGTGGGATTCCCTGCCCCCTCTGGTCTCAATGATTCTATGTCATTAGCGATTCAAATTGACAGACGTTTGCGTGAGCGGAGAAGTATGCGTGGAATAGTGTTGCCTTGTGAACCTGCTTCTGAACCCATGCAGTGTGATAGAGTGGTTTCTGGGGCACAGTGTCATGAGTTTTGAAAGAGCAATGGGTTATGTTTCTACTGTGGTGATGCCTCTCATGCTATTTCAGTCTGCCCTAAGCGGGGAAGACGTTTTGCACGCTCAGTTGTCTTGGGTAGTGTTCAGACTAAGTTTTTATTAACTGTTACTCTGATATGCTCTCTGTCCTCATTTTCTGCTCAGGCTTTCGTTGATTCGGGAGCAGCTATTAACCTGATGGATTTTGATTTTGCTAAACGTTGCGGGTTTCCCTTAATACCCCTACAGAAGTCTATTCCCCTACTGGGGATCGATTCTACCCCTTTGGCTGAGAATAAACCTCAGTTCTCTACTCAGGTGATAATGAGGGTTGAACCTGATCATCAGGAGAGCTGCAAATTTTTGGTTCTGTATAATCTGCATGACATTATCGTGCTGGGTTTCCCTTGGTTACAGTCTCATAATCCTGTTTTGGATTGGAAATCTGTGTCTGTAACCAGTTGGGGCTGCCAATGTGTTAATACCAACACTCCTGTTTTTTCTGCCTCCCCCCAGGCTCAGGATGTTCCTGACTTTTTGATTGATTTTTCTGATGTGTTTAGCGAAAGTAAATCTGCATCCTTGCCTCCCCATAGGAGCTATGACTGCGCTATTGAATTAGTGCCTGGTAGTAAATTCCCTAAAGGTCGCCTTTTTAACTTGTCTGTACCTGAACATGACGCTATGCGGTCTTATATCAAGGAGTCATTGGAGAAGGGTCATATCAGACCATCCTCTTCACCCTTAGGTGCCGGTTTTTTCTTTGTGGCCAAAAAGGATGGTTCATTAAGGCCGTGTATTGATTATCGTCTTTTGAACAATATTACTGTGAAATATCAATATCCGTTACCCTTGATTTCTGACCTGTTTTCCAGGGTGAAAAATGCTACTTGGTTTACCAAGCTTGACCTCAGGGGGGCATATAACCTTATTCGCATTAAGCACGGGGATGAATGGAAGACGGCATTTAACACCCCTGAGAGGCATTTTGAGTACCTTGTGATGCCCTTTGGGCTCACTAATGCTCCTTCTGTCTTCCAGTTCTTCATGAATGACATTTTCAGGGATTTTGTGGATAAATTTCTGATTGTTTATTTGGATGATATCTTGATTTTTTCTAATGACTGGGACTCTCATGTGAAACATGTTCGAACTGTATTCCAGATTTTGAGAGAGAATGCTCTGTATGTGAAGGGATCAAAGTGTCTTTTTGGCGTACAGAGGATCTCATTTCTGGGATTCATTTTGTCCCCATCTGTTATTGAAATGGACCCGGTCAAGGTTCAGGCCATCTGTGATTGGGTCCAACCTACTTCATTAAAGGCTCTATAAAGATTTTTGGGTTTTGCCAATTTTTATCGTAAATTTATTGGTAATTTCTCGGTTATTGTTAAACCATTAACTGATTTGACCAAAAAGGGTTCTGATGTGGTGAATTGGCCTCCTGAGGCAGTCTCTGCATTTCAGGAACTTAAGCAGAGATTCACTTCTGCTCCTGTTCTACGGCAGCCTGATGTTTCTCTGCCATTTCAGGTGGAGGTTGATGCCTCTGAAATTGGGGCAGGTGCCGTTTTGTCCCAAAGAGATCCAGAGACCTCTAAAAGTAACCCTTGTGCCTTTTTCTCTCGAAAATTTTCTCCTACTGAACGTAATTATGACGTGGGTAATCGGGAGTTATTGGCCATGAAGTGGGCTTTTGAAGAGTGGAGACATTGGCTGGAGGGAGCTAAACATCAGGTGGTGGTCCTTACGGACCATAAGAATCTGGTTTATCTGGAATCTGCCAAGCGACTTAATCCTAGACAGGCCAGGTGGGCCTTGTTTTTCACACGTTTTAATTTTGTGGTTTCCTTTCTTCCTGGCACTAAGAATGTTAAGGCGGATGCCCTCTCGAGGAGTTTCCTTGCGGACTCTCCTGAGGTATCTGATCCTTCTGTTATTTTGAAAGAAGGTGTAGTTCTTTCCGCCATCTCGCCCAATTTGAGACTGGCTCTGGAGGGTTGTCAGGAGGCTAGGCCCGAGCGCTGTCCTGTTGGGAAATTGTTTGTCCCGGACCAGTGGAAAAAGAGTGTGATGTCTGAGATTCATTGTTCCGCGTTGGCCGGTCATCCCGGAATTTTTGGTACCAGAGACTTGGTTAGTCGGTCCTTTTGGTGGCTTACCTTGTCTCGTGATGTCAGGGAATTTGTGCAGTCCTGCGGGACTTGCTCTCGCTCCAAGCCTTGCTCTCGCTCTAGTGGTTTGTTGATGCCATTGCCTGTGCCCAAGAGACCATGGACCCATATCTCTATGGATTTCATTTCCGACCTCCCTGTTTCTCAGAGAATGACCGTCATCTGGGTGATTTGTGATAGGTTTTCCAAGATGATACATCTTGTGCCATTACCTAAGTTGCCTTCCTCCTCTGAATTGGTGCCTTTGTTCCTTCAGCACGTGGTTCGTTTACACGGCATTCCTGAGAACATTGTGTCTGACAGAGGAGTCCAGTTTGTTTCCAGATTTTGGAGGACCTTTTGTTCTAAGCTTGGTGTTCAGTTGTCTTTCTCCTCGGCGTTTCATCCTCAGACCAATGGTCAAACTGAGAGAACAAACCAGACATTGGAGACTTATCTAAGATGCTTTGTGTCTGCTGATCAGGATGACTGGGTCTCTTTTTTGCCTTTGGCTGAGTTTGCTCTTAATAATAGGGCTAGCTCTGCCACTTTGATGTCTCCATTTTTCTGTAATTCTGGGTTTCACCCTCGATTTTCTTCAGGACAGACGGAGGCTTCTGCCTGTCCAGGTGTTGACTCTGTTGTGGAGCGTATGCAACAGATTTGGGACCAGGTAGTGGAGAGGTTGTCCCTCTCTCAGGAGAGGGCCCAGCGGTTTGCTAACCGGCATAGGACTGATGGTCCTCAGTTTAAAGTGGGGGACTTGGTCTGGTTGTCCTCAAAAAATATTCCTATGAGAGTGGCATCTCCTAAATTTAAGCCTAGGTTCATTGGACCTTATAAGATCATGGAGATTCTTAATCCTGTTTCTTTTCGTTTGCTTCTTCCAGGGACATTTAAGATCCATAACGTGTTCCACAAGTCCTTGTTAAAGAGGTTTGTTGATCCAGTGGTTCCTACTGCTTTGCCTCCTGACCCTGTTCTGGTTAAGGGCAATATGGAGTTTGTGGTTGAGAAAATATTGAATTCTCGTTTTTCTAGACGGAAACTCCAGTATTTGGTTAAGTGGAGAGGTTATGGTCAGGAAGACAATTCTTGGGTGTTTGCTTCGGACATCCATGCTAGGAGACTCATCCGTGCGTATCATAGAGCTCATCCTGACCGACCTGGTTGCTCAAGTGAGGGTTCGGTGACCCCTCCTCAAGGGGGGGTACTGTTGTGAATGGACTTGAGATGAGTTCTGAGCAGAGGCTCCCTCTGGTGGTTACAAGCGGTACTGGACTGTCCAGTGAAGATTGTGAGGATTGGGAATCAGGTGTTACTGACTGGTCTTATATAAGGGAGTCGCCTTCCCATCAGGGTTGCCGGTGATCAATTGTTCTGGTCTCAATCCTTGATTCCTGTTTCCTTTGTAGCCTGCTGTGTCGTGTCTGCATCTCCTGCTATCAGATAAGACATTTTCTTCTTTTTGTTTTTGTGCTTGATTTTTGCATTTTGTCCTGCACTTCTGTGGGGGCCTTCAGGGTCCCCTCCGGGGGCTTTTGCCCTTTCAGTTTAGTTCAGCCACTGATGTTTTGTACATTTGCTTTTTCCAGTTTTTTCAGTGGCTGCTGTTTTGATTTTGTTACACCAGAGAACTAATTTAGGTGGTAGAGGTCGTGTGATCTCAGGTGTTTTTGAAATTAGTAGAGTTGGTGCTTTTCAGGGTTTTTTGGGATTGCAGTAAGTGCCCTTCCTATCCTTTTCTATTTAGATAGTTTGGGCCCCAACGTTTGCTCATACTATTTTCTGTCTGTGTCAGTATTTCTTCTTGTCTAACCGCCATTACATGTTTGGGGGCTTTCTATGTTCTTTGGGGATCTGCTCCGGGGCAGATAGCTTTCCTCTTTCTATCTTTAGGTATAGTTAGTTTCTCAGGCTGTGACGAGGCGTCTAGGACCAACGTAGGAACGCTCCACGGCTGCCTCTAGTTGTGGTGGTTAGTCAGGGTACTGCAATCTCATAGATTCCAACTGCTCTGGTGTATTGCCTTTTTTACCTGCACTCCTCAGTTACCAAATCATAACACATCCCTGCACAGCTGCTGGGGAAGCGGCCCAGGGGTAATTTAGTCCCTGTCACCCGGCCCAGCCCACCCCTGGTCATGACGTGCTGGAGGAAGAGAGGGGGCGGTAGCGTCGGTGGTAGCGCCGCTGTGAGATGTGAGCTGTGTGGCAGGCGGCAGCGGTGGTCGGATTAGTCTGTCTGTCCAGATTGACCTCATTATAATCAGCCACTGGTGAAAGGTGAGTGAAAAACCCACAATCTGCTGCTATCGCTGCCGCTGCTGCTTCTGACTGTGCAACAAGACATCATCAAGTGATTGAGATAGAAGTAGTGTGTGACACAAGTGCCACCCCACAGCTTTTAGCACCACCCACTAATGAATCGTCATCGGGAGCAGCACTTGCGTCACTCACTGCTTCAATCACCACCCTCTGAAGACGATATGGTTGAGGGCAGTGCTAGAAGCTGTGGGGCGGCCCTGGTGCCATTCGCTGCTTCTTTCTCCGCTAGCTGATGATTTATTGTTGCACAGATAGAAGCAGCGGCGGCAGAGATAGAAGCAGAGTGTCAGCGCTGCACTTCCCTCTCCCACAGATTCTATCACCATAATCATGAATCCAGGACATCTTCAGAGGGCAGTGTAAAGGGTTGGCCGAGGGGTTAACTTACTAGGAACAGCTGCATACTTTACTCCTGTTACCTCTATTTTCCTGGGGTGTTCTTCTCCTGTGACAGAATGTATAGAACAATCAAAGTCAGAGTCCAGAATCACGTCAAACAGTTCTGCTTTATTTTCCTCTGGACACAGCACATCCAAGACACCATAAGCACGTCTTATACGATACCAGCAATACATTTTCCACAACTCCACTTCCTCTTCTCTGCTACACCAGAATGGACCACAAAGTATTGACGGGATGAGGAGCCCGGTGAATACGGCACTTCGATCTCTTCCCCTGGAGACACTTCAATCCAGTCTAGAAAGACACATCTAGTAGGTCGTTCACCCCTCTTTGGTTATCCTGCCCGGATACTTGCTGGTGGCCCACTCGCTACTATGCTCATGCACGACCTCTTCTGCTGAGCGTTCCCATAGTGGTTCTTCCACTGGACTACTGCTACGTAAACACACTCACTTTGGGCTCACGCTACCACGGTGAATCCTTCACCGGCTTCTCAGGGGTTGCTGGTCCCCTCACATCTCTTCTCCATGCCCAGGGCCCAGGAACGTGGACGTCCTCACACTGGCAAGGTCCACCCCCGACTGATTTCCGCTTGGAGGAAATCTTCCAGACAGATTCTCGCTTGGAGGCAATCTTTCCCTGCCAAAAAGTCCCTAACCTATTGTCCCTATTGGACTGGATGTGCTCAATGCCCCCATCTACTGTCCAAACCAAATACTGCATTGACATATTTTTATAACTTCCTAACTGGATCCCTAACAAGCCCCCATTAGTGACCCCTCGCAAACTATATCTAAACCCATATATATATATACTACCCTACTAGTGCCCTCTAGTGACCCCAAGGATGCACTATCTGCCTATAACTAAAGCCCCACTAATCAGATATACCACTAAAGGTACTGTCACACTAAGCGATCGCACCAGCGATCACGACAACGACACGACCTGGCGAGATCGTTGGTGTGATCGCTATATGGTCGCTAGTAGCTTCCAAACAGGAAGATCTCATAAACGACACATCAGCGATCAGCGATCTGTATAATGACCTCGGCGGTCCTTGGGACCTGTCACACAGCATGTATTGTTAAAGATCCCGACCTCGATAGGCGTGATTGAGTGCAACCTTTTCCACGCCCCTCAGCACAGATTGTTGGTCACTGTATGTCATAAGTCACAGCTCTCGCTTAGTGATTGGACGTCTGCATCATAAAAGACAACGCAAGTGGCTCATACGAATTTCCAGCATCGTTACATACTGCGTCCTGCTAGCCTTCTGCTTTGCAGCTACTGCGATCCAATCTGTGCCGCTATTGCGTTTGCCCCGGATTCATTTTTTCAGGATCCCAAAAATGTATAAATGGCAAAGATGAAGCGCTGTAGCGACTCTGACAGGATCGCAAAACCCCACACACGATAGTATCCTCGCAACAACGCACAAAGGACTATATGTTGTGGCCGCCAATCGGAGCTGAGGGGCGTTAAAACCTAGTCCCGCCTGCGCTGCTGACATGAGTCGCCAACGAGGTCACTCGTCGTTCATAAAGGGTGATCTCCTTAACGACTTTAGCGGTACAAAAGTACCGCTAAATCGCTAAAAAAGGTGCCACACTCAGCGATATATACTTACCCAGCGGGGCGCCAGCGACGAAAATAGGGTCCGGAACGATTCCAGCGACGAGCGAGATCACAGCAGGAAGCTCGTCGCTGGCAGCTGCCGCATACAACAACATCGCTAACGGGATCGCTAAATAGTGACATTTTTTAGCGATCCCGTTAGCGATGTTGTTTAGTGTGGCATACCCTTTAGGGACCTTTTTAAACACCTTTGCAGTTTTTTTTTGTTAATTTTTCTAATTTAATGA
Source organism: Oophaga sylvatica (assembly GCA_033576555.1). NCBI lineage: Eukaryota > Metazoa > Chordata > Amphibia > Anura > Dendrobatidae > Oophaga > Oophaga sylvatica. The sequence goes on along the minus strand of JARQOD010007129.1, from coordinate 29,895 downwards.
GATATTGACTTTTGGATTTTCATTGGCTATTAGCCATAATCACCAACATTAACAGAAATATACACTTGAAATAGATCACTCTGTTTGTAATTTCTCTATTGTCATGGTTCGCTGGGTTTGCAGGTTAGATGGTTTAAGAGTTAATGTGGAGGGCCTCTCTTTGGGATCTTGGGAGGGTTCTTATAGCCTCATTGTGGAGCCATTCTCTGTTGTTTATACTCTGACCTGTTCTGCCTGTGCTTCGTGCCTATCTTTGTATGTCTGCTTGGTTTTTGATCTGGTCCCGTCCCTGTTAAAGTCTTCCGTCTGCTGATTCTGTACCTCGCCACCCTCTCTGTGCATGACCTTTTGGCTACGTCTTGATCTCCCTTTGGTTGTCCCTGCTGTACCTCGCCGCCCGCTCTGTGTATGACCTTCGGCTACTTCCTGACCTCCCTCTGGCTGTCCCTGCTGTACCTCGCCGCCCTCTCTGTGTATGACAATTTTGCTTTGCTGACCTGACTATTGTTTCTTCCTCTTCACCGCTGCATTCCTGTGCTGCTGTCAGCTCGCAGTGGGGCTTTGCTGTAGCTCCGCCCCTTTCTCTGACACACTGTCACGTGACCGCTGGTCCTGTTGGTGCTAAGTATTTCACAGCACCTCAGCTCTCCTCAGGTCCCGGCTCCTGGCTGCTCATACCCACGCAAGACACCGGACCCTCGACCCCTTGTAGCTGCGGGTAAGAGTCCTCAGTATTTCCCTGGCTGTAGCCGGGGTAGTGGTTACCAAAGGTCCACACCTTACATCTATATAATATATGAGTTTCACTTTTTGTATTGAAGAACTGAAAAAAATAACTTTTTGATGATATTCTAATTTTGTGAGAAGCACCTGTATCTATAATAAAATATTAGAAAATCATTTTACTTGAATTCCCATTTAAAGTGGCTACAAACTGGAACCAATTATAATAGTCAAACATGAGGATCCCGCTATGTGACTTTTCCGTATTACATATGACAATGAGTTTTGTCCAATATGATTTTATCACTTGGGAGAATGGGTGTGCACTACAGGTCGCAAAGTGAATCAAGGTGCTGGTGAATTTGGACCCTATAGGACCAAATACTATCAAGATATAAAATTCACCGCACACACTATTGTATTCGATTTTTGCAAAATGATTATTTATTGTGTTCCACAATGCTAGATAAAGTGCCGTGTAAATATAACAAAGATACCCCTAAATTCCTGGAAGACCGCAAACGCCAAAAGTTCCAGAGGGACACCGACGATTATAACAATAATAAAGTATACAGATGGAACGACTCCTTCGGCTCAAATACCTGGCGCCGTCCCTATCATCGCAGGTTTGGATCATCAACCGAAAGCGACTCATCAACGGGCTCTACAAGGATGCCTTTTTTAGGGAGAGGACCCCCACGCAACGAAAGGCAAGAAGATCGAGGAGGAGAAAGAATGACTACCCGGTCTCAGGTAAGACCGAGACAAATTCGGTGATCAACATCTCCAAATATACCCTCTCCCCTGCTGAACAATCGGTACTCCAAAAGGGACTTTCTTTTTGTCCTACTCCATACTGGGACTCGTTCCAGCTTGAGAAGGACCTACAGCGATTTTTCCGTACTATCAGACTCAAAACCTACTTCGGGACACAAATGGATACCTCAGTACCCAGAGTAACCCCATCTGGGGATGTCTCTGTACGGAGATTTCCATCGACAAGTTGGGTCTCAGGAATCCCAGTTCCTTCAACCCACCACAATCATTTCATGCTGTAGAGACTTTTGTTTCTTTTGTGCATCAGGATGTGAAGACATTAGTACACGATCAAAAACTTGGTTTCTTTCCTACACATAGTAATTTAACATCCATCGAGTCTCAAGCACTTAAGGCGTTACAAAATAACAATTCAATTGTTATAAAACCAGCCGATAAAGGGGGTGCTACGGTCATTATGGACCATTCCTCATACACCAGTGAGATCAAACGACAACTTTCAGATACCCATACCTATAAAATTGTTCCGAGAGACCCTACCTCTGTTATAAATTCCAAAATTCAAACTTTACTCAAGACTTCTCTAGACAGGGGCATAATAGACCAGAAAACAGCTAAGTTCCTTACCAATTCTCATCCAATAACTCCGGTCTTTTATATCCTCCCCAAAATTCATAAATCCCTCAATAACCCTCCTGGTAGACCTATTGTGGCATCTACCGATTCAATATTGTCACCTCTCTCGGTCTACCTTGAGAAGATATTGACACCACTCGTCAAAAATACTGAATCATTTATACTAGACACAAGCCATTTCCTTACAGTGATTAAAAACTTCAAAACCACCTCACCCGACAGTCTCCTGGTAACATTGGATGTGAATAGTCTCTACACATCGATTGCTCACAATAAAGGCATTGAGGCTACCAAGTCACTTTTAGAGACGTCGAGCTTAACACAGAATTCCATTAAATTCTGTCTTGAACTCCTGTCATTGATTCTGTTTGAAATTTTTTTTCTTTTTGAGGACACGTTCTACGTGTAATCACGGGTACCGCGATGGGAAGTAACGTAGCACCCACCTATGCTAATGCTTTTATGCATAGATTTGAACAAAAATGGGTATATCCCATTGATATGTACAAGAAATACGTCAAGTGTTATCATCGTTATATTGACGATATTTTCTTTATATGGGACAGCTCCCCGGAATTACTACTCTCCTTTCATACCTACCTCAATTCTATCGACCCAGATCTTCAGTTTACCATTCACTACAATATGAATAATATCTCATTCTTGGATACTCAGGTGTTGAAGGACCCGGTTGGTAACCTCTCTACCGACCTATATGTTAAACCCACAGACTGTAATAGTCTCCTACATTATTCCAGCAGCCATCCAAAGTCTACTAAAGATAGTCTTCTGAGATCTCAGTTCACACGTATCTCTAGAATTGTCTCGGATCCCTACTTACTGGAAACACGCCTAGAAGAGACATCACATAAATTTAGAGAGCGTAATTATCCTGACAGACTCATTGAAAATGAAGTAACTCGTGCTCTTTCACCACCTGCCTTACCTCCACCCACCATCAAAAAAGAAAGGGTCCCGTTCATCCATACCTATCATCCCCTGATGTCCAAAGTGCACACAAGTATCCGTAAACACTGGCCACTCTTGACACGAGCATACCCCTCGATTGATGCATTTACGTCTCCTGCCTTGATGTGCAGCAGGAGGGCCGTTAATCTAAGAGATAAGTTAGTACATGCAGACATTGGGAGCACACAACCCAAATTTACACAACGTTTGCTCACATCACGTCGACATGGGACTTTTCCCTGCTTGGGCTGTGCTTCATGCTCGAATGTTATTAAATCTGAAAACATCACTCACCCACGAACAGGTAAATCCTTTCCCATCAAAGGCTTTTTCACATGTGATTCTAACAATGTGATATATGTGATCAAATGTCCATGTGGTCTCTTGTACGTGGGCGAGACTACTCAGCATGTACGTGACAGAATAGCGAGTCATAAGTCGACTATACGTACTAACAAAATCTGGCTACCTTTACCTGAACATTTTGCTCAATATAAACATTCTGTAGCCCAATTAAAATTTCAGGTAATTGAACAAGTGCTGAGACCCAGAAGAGGTGGTGACTATATTAGACGACTAAAACTCAGAGAGACATATTGGATCCACAGACTGGATACATTATCCCCTAGAGGCCTTAATAGGGAGATTAATTGGCTGCTCTAATAATTTTCTCATCTCATTTGTTTCCAGACTCGTTGAATAGCATTTTCCACTGGTAAGTTTTTACTCTCAACCATCTCTTTTTTTATTTTTATTTTTATTTCTATTTTTATTTTTATTCTTATTTTTATCTTTATTTTTTATTTTTTATTTTTTTCATTTTTTATTTTTATATTTCTTCAATTTTTCATTTTTTCATTATTAATTAATTTTCTATTATTTTTGTTTTTTATTTTTATTTTTATTTTTATTTTCATTCCTTATTCTTCATTTTTATTCATTTATTTTTTTACCTTATATTTTTTTATTTTTTTACTTTATTTTTTACTCATATTTTCCTCATTGTTCATTTTCTATTTTTATTTTTATTTTCATTTTTATTTTTATTTTTTCGTTACATTTATTTCATTTTTTCATTTTTTAATTTTTTCATGCCATTCCCAAAGATTATCTTTCTTTTCTCTGCTTCTCCCTCTTTTTCTCCTTCTTTTTCTCCTCCTTTTTTCTCCTCCTTCTCTCTTTCAGTCTAATCTGCCATTTCCCCATTATTTTACTCTGCCTCCATTCTCACTTCTCTTTTTTCAGCCAATCCTCCCGCTCCCTTATGTGCATCTGTCTGGCCATTATTAGCATTATCCCCCTCTCTCCTTCATGTGGACGCCCTCTGTTCTCTTTCCATTACCAAAAATGGCGATACCTGACATCCCTGCGCATGCGCAGTGTTACCGACCATACCGCGGCGTCACTTCCGGTCCGGGACCACGCACTTCCCGTCCGGCGGTACACGCCGCTGTCATTTAAGCCAGGCTGTCCCCCACTCCACTCACAGCCGCATTTAGCAGCCGTGGCAGGGCGCGGGAGCGCCGCCATTCAAATTTTCGTCTGCATACAGGTAATTGAATTCAACCCCAGAGCGATCATTCCTATGTGGTAACTTTCTTTTTGGGGGACTAATAACTGTTCTCTTTCCATTAATCAGCCTCCGGTCATGCATATATAATCCGATGATACAGGTAACTAACCATGGCACTTACCTTCTAACTAGTACCATTGGGAACGGCCACTTTTGTATTCCATACCATGTATCCCATTTTTCTAGTGCTGCATTACTACTACCACGATTCCTGTTTCATTATTGTGACAAGTGCCCATATTCTATACCACCCACCATTCAGGTATCTCCTTTCTTTTTCCTCTTTTTCCTCTTATTTGCTCTTGCGGAGCAGTAGATAGTTATTTCCATCATTAGAAGCAGTTTTGCATTTTATACATTTAGATTATAACTATAATAACAGACTTTCATTATATGACATATCTCTGGTATTCTTCCTATACTTATATTTATCCATTGTACATACTCATGTATATACTGTATATTGTGTGTTTTTTACCTTTATGTGTACATTTGATGTTTTGTTGTAAATACTTACCCTGTTGTTTTCTTTCATTTCTCTTTAGTACCCCATGATTAAGACTCATGGGTATACATGAATGTAGGGGTATCTTTGTTATATTTACACGGCACTTTATCTAGCATTGTGGAACACAATAAATAATCATTTTGCAAAAATCGAATACAATAGTGTGTGCGGTGAATTTTATATCTTGACAATATGATTTTATGTCTGTCTGACATCTACAGACTTGATCTGTAGAACTCATTTTCTTTTTGCATTGCAGTACATTCTCCTCTAGATGTCTGCATTCCTTGTTTATCTGCGTCGGGTTTTGTTGTGACTAGAGGGTCAGAAAACATCCTGCTAAGACATTTTCCATTTCAGCAGTCTACTTCATTATATTGTAGGGTCATAGCCAACAAAGGGCTGAACAGCTTCAAAACCAGATGTTGAATTGCAGTTAATTGAGTATGTAGACTTTATATCCTCTCTTCATTTTCTTCAAAGATAAATCACAAGTTCAATTCTCCTTTGTTACCAAAGTGTGGAATTTACAAGGGAAGATCTCACTGGTTTCGTTGTCTTTGGATTTGTCTAATATGAGACACAATACCCAGAGTCAATAGATGAATGCACTTTATTCTTGGCAAGAGTACCCAGGATTCCCATTTATCCTTTTATTCAATTACATATAAGAATGTATCACGGAAACCATTTTACAGAATGGATTTTTGTTAATCAATGCCAGAAATACCTACCCACACAGAGTAATAAAACATGCCTTCCCACTAACATAATGTATATAGCATAATACATTTTTCTTGTTGACACTTATTTGAATATTATTTTATAATTTTTACTTATTTATTCAATGGACAAAGGGATCTGTGGGACTGTGTGGGTTTATGTGCATGACAAATTAGAATATGAGCTCTTTAAAAGGAGTCTGTCAGTAGGCCTATGAGTATGACTTGTAAACCAATAACCGTGCTAGAAGACTTTTAGATGTGGTCAAACATATCTCTGTGACTACAGATACATTTATCATTGTAGAGAAAATCAACTTTGTTACATTATGTAAATGAGCTGGAAGTACCCCAGACAGTCTCAGGTCCAGCACTCCTCTGTGAACTCTAATACCTGGCTTTGGTCTTGATTAACAGTTACACCATTCTGAAAATATGAAATAAATAGATTTCGGCTGCTGTGACTACATTGTGAGAGCATCCGAACAAATGCAACCACACATAGCATAATAAGATACATGTGAACATTGAATATGTGAATTCCATTACTTTTATATAGACTATATTTATACATTTAATCAGCAAGAGAAAATCCCATAAAGACATTGAAATAATGCCCAAATTGTGGACCAGCATGCCCACACTAATACACCCACTCTCAATCAATATGCACCACAGGAGAAAAAAGAGTCATCAGGTGATATAAATCAAAAGTTTTTATTATTAAAGATCAGTATCAAAAAATATTAGTAACATAATGATATTCAACGAACACATACATAAAAAGACAAATTGCAAGGAAAAAACCCCAGGATCCCCAGGGTAAATCAATTCCCCTAGATAACAACCCAATGCATAGGTATCACAAGAACATGTGTTCAAAGAAGACTAGTGCATAATATATAAACAATGCATGGGGTTAATACCAAATCTGAGATGGCAAGTCCTGCGGTGAAAAAGACATGTGACTAGTTGTCACGCTGTCTAATGATATGACTACAATGTCAGTAAACTATTTATACAGGAACCACACTCTATACAACATATAGTTTAGCAACATAAGAATGTAAGTATAAAATAGATTTACCTGACACAATATCAGCAGAACTTAGGGTTAATCTTGAGGACTAGATGTGCAGAGACGATATCAGTTGAACTCAGGGTTAATCTTGAGGACTTGATGAGCTGTAACAGGAAAGAGGAGGACCGGGGTCTAACCTGACCCTACACTGGGGTCCTAACTAATCCCTTACCTTGGAGGTACTGATAATGGTTCAGAGGTCCAAGTCTCCAGCCTAACCCTGTCTCCTATCAGACCCTGAACCCTGTAATCAGTCCTAAGAAGGATCCTGATTACCACCAAAGGGATATGGGCTGATCTCAGCTAAATACACAGATTAGACATATAAGACTAGTGTTGAGCGATACGATAATGCAAATATCGGCTATCGGCCGATATTAGCTCTATCGGCCTTTCGATAATTCGTTTCGATATTTTCGTCTTATCGAATACCGGAATCGGATTTGTCACTGTCACTGTGAGTGTCCGTCGGTCGGGTCTGTCAGGAGTCAGCGGCACTTACCTGGCAGAAGATCTCCGGCGGTCACGTCCTGGACTGCTTGATGGCCGCCATTATCTTCTCCCTGGCGGTCACATGCAGTTTTTCGCGATAACTGCAGTGACTGCAGGGTAATCCCGGCCGTAAAGCAGTCAGTCCGATGACGTCACCGCCGGGGAAGCAGGTAATCAGCTGTGCTGCGCCGGGATGACAGGCTCTGCCTGTCATTCTGATGTAGCAGAGCTGGATCGTCGTGGGACACTCGTTACTATGGACTGCGTCGGTCAGGTGGTATACTTTTTTTTTTTTTTTTTCATTTTTTTACAGGAGATCGATGGCGTCGCAGCAGGATGAGACAGTAATAAAAGAAATGAAAACTGTGTTTTTTTATTTTTTATTAAATTAAAAAATTTTTTTTGGAACATTCACCCGTCCGGGTACATAAACAATTTAACTATTTATTTACATACAGGGACCCTGTCCGGGTTATTTAGACTTCTTTGGCAGGGGTGTTACAGGTACCACCTGGTACTCTTCTGGTGCTTGCCAAACATCCGAGACACCAAGGACCACCAGGACCTGATGACGTCGTGTGGCCTGTACAGTCAAGTCGTGACCCGCTATCTGGGTCTGTGTGGCCACCTCTTTCATCTCTCTCCGGGTCTGGAGCCCTATGTCACGGACTGTACGAACCCCAGGGGGCCTAACAGGCGCCGGGTACGGGCCAGCTATACTTATCATGTCCATAGCTGGGGCTGCTGAGGAGACCATGAGGGAGGCTGGGGAGATTTACGGCGTGGGGTGGGCACTTTTGCAGAGGCCTGGATGTGGGAGGCTGAAGGCTTCGAGGGTCTCACAGGTTCCTGACACACTGGGGAGTAGGGGTCGCACCTGGTAACATTTAGGGCGTACCACCCATTGTAACCCCAGTGTCGGGTGTAAGTCACCAAGTCTCCTGGCAACAGGTCCCTCCCCGGGTGTCCTTCTGGGAGGTGAGCTTCCACGTCCCGCCGGGTCACAAAGACTTCTAAATAAAGTCCAGGCTCCTTGATGAAGCCCCAACCACCTTTCAATTTAAAGCTCCGTACTGCACCCTTACGCCGCGGCTCACTCAGGGTTCCTTTATCCTTTCTCATCCGGTCCTTATCTGCCCGGTCCTTCTCCAGGTGACGTTGGCGAAGTTTTAGGGTTTCTCGCTGCTCCCTTTGTCGCTCTGCTTCCCGCTCCCAACGTCTCCACTCTTCCTCCTGACGCCGATTGTAATTCTCCTCCACCAGTTGCTCCATGTCTCCACCACTCCACTGCAGCTTACAGTGTCCGGTTTGCGGCAGCTCTCCTGTCGCCCCCCAGTCCTGGCGGCGCTCCCCTGCGGAGGAAGCAGACGGCTCTAAATCAGATGACAGTGGGGCTCCGGTACAGGCAGGTAGTGCTCTGGTGCCTGCGCGGCCTCCTCCATGAGGACCGGTGTCGCTTCTTCTGTCTCAGCGACCGGGGCAGACAGCGGGATCTGGGGTGCTGCTGACGGTGCTGCGGTTTTTGCAGGAACGGGTGCCTCCACTGCGACAACGTCAACCGGATCACATTGCAAGGGCTCCTCTACTATAACGGGTGCCTCACCTTCCGGTACAGACACTTCAGGTAAGAGGGATTGGCGCCGCTCCAAGTTTATTTTTAGGGCACGCCAGCTGGCTTCCATCCTGGCGACCTCCTCCCGGTGCCGGGCCAGGCCTCTCAGGGTATCCTCCGCTTCTTGCAGCGTAGGAGGGTTTACAGGCCGGGTGCCCAACGGTGATTCCGTGGCGATCGGGTCGCTTCCGTGGGGGGAGAGCTCTGACTGCTCCATCCCTTCCCACTTCTGCTCGTCGTGTCCATTAGCCATCTCTGCCAAGTCACATGTGTCATATCTGGAGAGGGCCCCTCTTTTGTAGGGAGGCGGGACCTCCTCACACTGAGGAGGATGAGGAGGCAGAACTCCAGAGCTGTGGGGCACGATGTTACATTGCAGTACCATTTACAGTGGGCGGCCATCGTTTTCACGCCACTGAGTGAGTGACACCCACGAAGAGCACGCCCTTCTTCTTCACCAGTGCCTCGTCGTGACGCAGATATGGTGGAAAAATGGCAAATACATTCTCTGATGATTTTAGCAATTCTCAAGTACAAAACCAGTGCAATTCAGGCACACAGGACTCGCTTATAGCGAGCTACAGAATCCTGTTCGTGACGCCCAAGTTGAGTCGCACAGAGCCAGAGGTTTTCGGGGTACTCGGCACCGAGCCCGTCGACTTCTATGGGGTATGTCACGTCTTTACCCGGCAATTGAATTAGAGTCGATTTTACTATGTAGAAGTGCATAAACTATAAATATATGTATATATATATGTCACAATGACATGTATATATATATATATGTATTCTCTGTGTGTATATTTTGTGTTTACAACGAAAGAAAGGTTTTTTTTTGTTGCGATATTTTGTTCCCATAGACTTATATGGGACTTCCGGTATCGAAATCGGATATCGACAATATTTAGTGCTATCGGCGATACAATTTCGATACGATATTTTTAGATATCGAGCAATATCGCTCAACAATATATAAGACAGACAGGATAGCACTCTCTTGCATACACACTCAAACACTGAAGGAACATAAATGGTCTGGGAAATAAACTCTAAGCAAGTTAAGCTTAAAACAACTAAGGAGCTCTCAACTAGAGTCTATACAGATTCATTCCTATCTGTGGTCTGCATGAAGTGTTTCACTGGCAACTCCCAAAGCAGACAACCAGAAACTTAAAGGAAACCAATCAACAGATAATCAATTGCAGCCGGGAGAAACTGCACCCAGTCCCAGCACCGAGCACAGACAGAATTAACTCCCTAGCTGCCAAACACAAAGAAACAGCAACTCAGCTGTGAGAAGTCAAAATGTGCAACCGCGACGATCTTCGTGGCAATGCACACATGACAGTACCCCCCTTCTACGAGGGGCCTCCGGACCCTCAGGGCCAGGCCTGCCCGGGTGAGTTCTGTGGAAGGTCCGAACCAAACGATCTGCGTTAACATCAGACACAGGGACCCACGTCCTCTCCTCCGGACCATACCCCTTCCAATGCACCAAGTACTGAAGGGACCGGCGATTCAGGCGAGAATCAATGATTTTTGATACTTGAAATTCCAAGTTACCATTGACCAACACTGGAGGAGGAGGTAGAGGTGACGGTATGACTGGTGCCACATACCTTTTAAGTAATGACTTGTGGAACACATTATGAATTTTAAAAGTAGAAGGGAGTTCCAGACGAAATGCCACAGGATTAATTATGGAACTGATCCTGTACGGCCCGATGAATCTGGGACCCAGTTTCCAGGAGGGCACTTTAAGTTTTATATTCCTGGTAGACAACCATACCAGATCGTTCACATTCAGATCTGGACCAGAAACTCTCCTCCTATCAGCCATACGTTTGTAACGGTTCCCCATCGTACTCAAATTATTCAATACACCTCGCCACACAGAAGCAAGTGACGACGAGAAACGCTCCTCCTCAGGAACCCCAGAAGGACCCCCCCCCATTGAAAGTACAAAACTGGGGATGAAAACCATATGCCCCAAAAAACGGGGACTTACCAGTGGACTCGCTCCGCCTGTTGTTAAGAGCGAACTCTGCCAGAGGCAAGAAAGATGACCAGTCCTCCTGGTTCTCCGAGACAAAACACCGGAGATATGTCTCTAAACTCTGATTCAGACGCTTTGTCTGACCATTGGTCTGTGGATGAAAAGCAGAGGAAAACGACAATTGCATCCCCCGACGTAAACAAAATGCCCTCCAAAATTTGGACACAAACTGAGACCCCCTATCTGATACCACATCAGAAGGCAACCCATGAAGTCTCACGATCTCCCTAATGAACAACTGCGCCAGAGTTTTAGCATTAGGGAGTGCAGGAAGAGCAACGAAATGTGCCATCTTACTGAACCTGTCAACAACCACCAGTATGACAGTATTCCCTGACGACGGAGGAAGATCCGTAATGAAGTCCATAGATAAATGAGTCCATGGATGCTCCGGAAGTTTCAAGGGTAAAAGGGTCCCAGATGGACGGGTATGAGGAGTTTTAGAGCGAGCACAAACCCCACAGGACGCGACAAAAGTTATAACATCTTTATTAGCGTTAGGCCACCAAAATCGTCGAGAAAGGAGATCTAAAGTAGCCTTACTCCCTGGATGTCCTGCTAAAGCAGAATTATGATGTGCCTCAATAACCTTTTGTCTCAACTGATTCGGGACAAACAGTCTCCCTGGAGGTCCTGCAGGGGCGTCCCCCTGAGCCTCTAACACCTCCTCCTCAAGCTCAGAACATACAGCCGACACTACCACCCCCTCCTGAAGGATAGGAATGGGGTCATCCGTTTTCCCGGCCCCTGGGAAACTGCGAGACAAAGCATCAGCCTTTACATTCTTAGACCTCGGACGATAAGTGACGACAAAATTAAACCTGGTAAAAAACAACGACCATCGAGCTTGTCTGGAATTCAGACGCTTAGCGGATTCTAAATACAGCAGGTTCTTGTGATCAGTAATAACGGTGACCGGGTGGACTGCCCCCTCCAAAAAGTGACGCCATTCTTCAAAAGCCAATTTAATGGCCAAAAGTTCCCTATTGCCGATATCATAATTCCTTTCGGCGGACGACAATTTCTTAGAAAAGAAAGCGCACGGATGCCATTTACCAGGGGACGGACCCTGGGACAATATAGCACCCACCCCTACGTCAGACGCGTCCACCTCCACAATGAACGGCTGAGATACATCTGGTTGGATGAGAACGGGTGCCGAAGCAAAACATCTCTTTAAAGAGGAAAAGGCTTGGCAAGCTTTGTCCGACCACCTAGAAAAATCCGTCCCTTTTCTCGTCATGTCCGTGAGAGGTTTGACGACAGACGAGAAATTACAAATAAATTTCCGGTAGTAATTAGCAAACCCCAAAAAACGCTGCAGAGCCTTAAGATCCCCTGGCTGATCCCATTCAAGCACTGCTCTCACCTTTTCAGGGTCCATACGGAAACCGGAGGCTGACACCAAAAAACCCAAAAACTGAAGTTCCTGTACGGCAAAAACACACTTCTCCAGTTTGGCGTATAGTTTATTGTCTCGCAAGATCTGCAACACCTGTCTCACATGCTCCTGGTGAGACACAAGATCTGGCGAGTAAATTAAAATGTCATCCAAATATACGACCACAAACACCCCCACAAGGTGACGAAAAATGTCATTAACAAAATGTTGGAATACTGCTGGTGCAGTAGTCAGACCAAAAGGCATAACCAGGTTTTCATAATGTCCCTCCGGCGTGTTAAACGCCGTTTTCCACTCATCCCCCTCTTTTATTCTAATCAGATTATACGCCCCCCTGAGATCCAATTTAGAGAACCATTTGGCGCCAACAATTTGATTGAAGAGATCAGGAATAAGAGGGAGTGGATACGGATCTCGAACAGTAATCCGATTAAGTTCGCGGAAATCCAAGCAAGGGCGTAGGCCTCCATCTTTTTTCTTCACAAAGAAGAACCCGCGGCTACAGGGGAAGATGAAGGTCTAATATGCCCTTCGGCCAGACTTTCGTAAATATAATCTTTCATAGCCTGTCTTTCAGGACCAGAAAGATTATACAACCTAGCTTTAGGTAACTTAGCATCAGGAAGAAGATTAATAGAGCAGTCATACACACGATGAGGAGGCAACTCCCGACACCCCTCCTCAGAAAAAACATCCCCAAAATCCTCCAAAAAAGGAGGCAATGTACTAGGTACGACCGCACTGATGACTGTGTTCATGCAGTTGCTTTTGCAAAACTCACCCCATTGGCTTATCTCTCTGGACTGCCAATTAATTACAGGGTTATGTTTAACCAGCCAAGGAAGTCCCAACACAATGGGAGTAGGTAGACCCTCCAACACATAACAAGATAATTGTTCCCTATGTATTGCCCCTACCCGAAGGTCAATGTTATGAACCTCATGAACAAAGCTACCTTGGCCGAGAGGCCTGGCGTCAATGGAAAAAATAGGGATCGGTTTGACCAATACACTCAGATGCATACCTTGAGCCTGAGCAAACTGAGCGTCAACCAGATTGGCGCCGGAACCACTATCCAGAAGAACAGACAATCTCTTCACTCTAGTACCAAACACCACCTCCACTGGTACAAGGAACTGAGAAGAACCGGCGGATGAAATACATACTCCCAGGTTGTCATCCACCACACAACCTGGGATTAGCAGTTTTCCGGCGACTTTTTACTTAACAAGACACGGGATGGACATTCTCCAACAAAATGTCCCTCTTTCCCGCAGAAAAAACACCTTCTAGTCCTGCGGCGTGCCGCCAATCCCCTACTACGAAAAGATGTCCCTCCCAACTGCATAGGCTCATCCGAACAGACAAGGGGAACCTCAACATAAGGGACTTTAGTAGTAGGTGGAGTAACAACAGGGAGTGGAGTTACCTCACCCTCTCCCGAAGCCGTCTATCAGTACGGATAGCTAGGGCCATAGCAGCCTCCAGAGAAGGAGGAGACTCATACTGAGCCAAAACGTCTTTTAATTTGTCAGAAAGCCCATGACAAAACTGGCTCCTAAGAGCTGGGTCATTCCACTGAGTATCCGTGGCCCATCTACGAAACTCAGAAGCAAATTCCTCCGCAGGACGATCTCCCTGCTGTATCTTACGTAATTTAGTCTCAGCAAGAGAGACCCGATCTGGGTCATCATATACCAATCCCAGAGCAGTAAAAAATTGATCTACAGACTGTAGAGCCGGGGATCCCGGAGGAAGGGAAAATGCCCAGGATTGAGGGTCCCCTTGAAGAAGTGAGATAACAATTCCCACTCTCTGCTCATCACTCCCTGATGATCGCGGCCGAAGCCGAAAATATAATTTACATGCCTCCCGGAAGGTAAAAAATTTGTCTCGCCCACCAGTGAACCTATCTGGAAGAGCCACCTTAGGTTCAACTCTGGTTTGCTCCAGGGGAGACAAAACTTTGGACTTAATGTCCGTCAGCTCCATGGATAATCCCTGCAACTGCAGAGCCAGCTGGGCTACTGGATCCATGGTAACTAGAGATAATTTTTTATGGCCAGTGAAAATGTCACGCTGTCTAATGATATGACTACAATGTCAGTAAACTATTTATACAGGAACCACACTCTATACAACATATAGTTTAGCAACATAAGAATGTAAGTATAAAATAGATTTACCTGACACAATATCAGCAGAACTTAGGGTTAATCTTGAGGACTAGATGTGCAGAGATGATATCAGTTGAACTCAGGGTTAATCTTGAGGACTTGATGAGCTGTAACAGGAAAGAGGAGGACCGGGGTCTAACCTGACCGTACACTGGGGTCCTAACTAATCCCTTACCTTGGAGGTACTGATAATGGTTCAGAGGTCCAAGTCTCCAGCCTAACCCTGTCTCCTATCAGACCCTGAACCCTGTAATCAGTCCTAAGAAGGATCCTGATTACCACCAAAGGGATATGGGCTGATCTCAGCTAAATACACAGATTAGACATATAAGACAGACAGGATAGCACTCTCTTGCATACACACTCAAACACTGAAGGAACATAAATGGTCTGGGAAATAAACTCTAAGCAATCTAAGCTTAAAACAACTAAGGAGCTCTCAACTAGAGTCTATACAGATTCATTCCTATCTGTGGTCTGCATGAAGTGTTTCACTGGCAACTCCCAAAGCAGACAACCAGAAACTTAAAGGAAACCAATCAACAAATAATCAATTGCAGCCGGGAGAAACTGCACCCAGTCCCAGCACCGAGCACAGACAGAATTAACTCCCTAGCTGCCAAACACAAAGAAACAGCAACTCAGCTGTGAGAAGTCAAAATGTGCAACCGCGACGATCTTCGTGGCAATGCACACATGACACTAGTATAAACCTGCCACTGAACAGAGCTCCATGTCCTAATTAGAATGCCCAGTATATTGTATAGTATTTTGCGATCCAAAGTGGATCGCAATGGTTACGTTCCTAGGAAAATCGCAGTATATTTGCGATCCTGGATGGATCGCAATAGGAATCAACCACAGTAGAAGTTATTTTGGGAACACTAATAAGATCGCTAATGAAAAAAGAGCTCCATGTCCTAATGAGAACGCCCAGTGCGGTATATAATATTTTGCGCTCCTAAGAAAATCGCAGCAGACAAACACCGCGGCGAAGATAACGATCAATAATAAGATTACTGGTAAAGGGAGAGCTCCATACCCTAGTCAAAAATGCCAAATGCGTTGTTCACTAATTGCGCTCCCAATAGGATCGCAACAGGCATCCAGTGCGTTATATACTAATTGCGCTCCCATTAGGATCGCAGCAGGCATTCACCGCAGTAATAATAAAGATAGCAAGTGCTATAAGCTTACCAAAAGTGTACCAGGAGGGGAAAAGGACCCCGGGTCGGATGGTGTGGACCCCCGACGCGCGTTTCGCGTGCTAACCGCTTCCTCAAGGGGAGTGTACCAATATGTCTGAGAAAGGACCTTTAAAAACCCATGTGACAAAGTCACATGGTACAATACCAACCAATGAGAGTGAGTACAGCTGCGCGTGCGCACAGTGCCGCAGGTCCTGTGAGCAAGCTAAGGCGGCGTCAAGACCGTCAGAACGTATAGGCCAATCAGTGATCGGACACACGTCCCAACCAATCAAGAGACGCCCCCGCATGCCAGGAGCCGCAAGACGCTGTTTCGCAAGCGCACATCACCTAACAATGGTAACAGATAAACCAGAATGGGAAACATGTGCTCAACTATTAGAAATAAATCTTCAGGTACATAAAACAGAACAAATATCCTGTAATAATTAGCCCAAATTTACAATAAATAGAAAATTTTAATACTGCATAAATTAAACACTAATATCCAAAAATGAAATAAAAATCTTTTGCAAAAATGCATGAAGTAGTAATAATCATAAGGGTATTTAATACCCTTATGATTATTACTACCTTCATGCATTTTGCAAAAGATTTTTATTTCATTTTTGGATATTTGTTTTTTTTTTTGTGCCTGTTTTCTGTGTAATGTCATGTGTTAATATGCATTTACATTTTGCATACACATTAACTACTTTTTCAGTTCAATCTAGTTTTCTATAAATTAAACACTGCAGCATCCAGATCCAATTCAAGCGTCATGGGTCATTTGTAGATGATGGAAATAACGACATTGGTATGGCATTTCAAAAGCTTGTATATAATAGGCGGATTGTATATGCATCAGTTCAACAAAAGGTCCCACTAGATGAAAATTATGAAGAAACAACACAAAATTAGTAAAAGAAATAAAAAAACACAGACAATAATAAAAACAGACCACAAATACCGATAAGGGTTTTTAGAGGGACAGTATAAATAAAGAATTACTGTAGGGACCGGAAGGATTCTTATAGGCATAAGGCACTATAGAAAAGATGAAAATGACAGTGTCTCGTTTAAGCCCTTAGGGGTCATAGTGTCCAACACTACAATCCATCTCGCTTCTACTTGAGCAAGTCTCTTTTTGTAATCCCCTCCCCTAGCGCCAAAATGAATAACATCGATGCCTCGAACTTTAAAAGTTGTGGGCTCGCAATTATGGTGGTAATAGAAATGACGCGGGATGGTTTTTAAGATGGATGGATCGGTTGCTGTCCTGGCCGCACAAATGTCCCACACATGCTCTCTAGTCCTAATCCTAAGTTCTCTAGATGTAAGACCAATATAAATCTTAGAACAGCCACAGGTGGCATAATAGATGACATTAGCTGTATTACAAGAGATTCGATGACGAATCTCAAAAGCTTATAGCACTTGCTATCTTTATTATTACTGCGGTGAATGCCTGCTGCGATCCTAATGGGAGCGCAATTAGTATATAACGCACTGGATGCCTGTTGCGATCCTATTGGGAGCGCAATTAGTGAACAACGCATTTGGCATTTTTGACTAGGGTATGGAGCTCTCCCTTTACCAGTAATCTTATTATTGATCATTATCTTCGCCGCGGTGTTTGTCTGCTGCGATTTTCTTAGGAGCGCAAAACATTATATACCGCACTGGGCGTTCTCATTAGGACATGGAGCTCTTTTTTCATTAGCGATCTTATTAGTGTTCCCAAAATAACTTCTACTGTGGTTGATTCCTATTGCGATCCATCCGGGATCGCAAATATACTGCGATTTTCCTAGGAACGTAACCATTGCGATCCACTTTGGATCGCAAAATACTATACAATATACTGGGCATTCTAATTAGGACATGGAGCTCTGTTCAGTGGCAGGTTTATACTAGTCACATGTCTTTTTCACCGCAGGACTTGCCATCTCAGATTTGGTATTAACCCCATGCATTGTTTATATATTATGCACTAGTCTTCTTTGAACACATGTTCTTGTGATACCTATGCATTGGGTTGTTATCTAGGGGAATTGATTTACCCTGGGGATCCTGGGTTTTTTTCCTTGCAATTTGTCTTTTTATGTATGTGTTCGTTGAATATCATTATGTTACTAATATTTTTTGATACTGATCTTTAATAATAAAAACTTTGATTTATATAACCTGATGACTCTTTTTTCTCCTGTGGTGCATATCGATTGAGAGTGGGTGTATTAGTGTGGGCATGCTGGTCCACAATTTGGGCATTATTTCAATGTCTTTATGGGATTTTCTCTTGCTGATTAATTGTTTCTGTGTTTTTCACAGTGTTTCCCTACATACCAAAATGGACTTTAGAGCACGTGACCAAACGTGGCGCGAGCTTATTAATGACACGTTGCAGGATACCTCAGGCGGGTTGTCAGAGGGCATGAATAAGGATGTACAAGAAATTTCTAACCAATTTAAAAATATTTAGACTTGAGAGTCCTCAGTGGTTGATACCTTTTAATGGCTAACTGAAAAGATGGTAACAAATTGCAAGCTTTCGAGACTACTCAGGTCTCTTCATCAGGCATAGACTAATACAACATCTGAAGAATCACATATTTATACACAAAATAGCACAGAAAAAATGCAATAGGTAGGACAAGTGACATGAAGCAGAACTGTCATTATGGCAGAGGGATTAACATAAATATGACTAGTTCATAGATAAGGAGTGAAGGTTTTATTACCCTCTGATTGGGGTCTGGTATTGTGTTGTGATGACCCTAAAAGGTCAGGGAGGCAGATTCCTTAATTGTTGTAGAACGACATAAAACTCTGGGATATATTCATCCCAGCACTAAGAGTGTCAAAGGTCATCATAAGTTTATATTCCCAGACTTTTCTATCCTTCTCAGATTTGAAGTTAGATTTTAATACAAGTAATTCCATATCTGTCATGCTATGACCGGGCATACAAAAGTGTTTGGCCACAGGTAAATCCATTCTTTTTTCTCTTATTGTGTGGCGATGAGAATTCATCCTTGTTCTCAGTTTTTGCCCGGTCTCCCCCACATACAGACCCCCAGTTGGACATTTAGTACATATAATTAGGTACACCACATTAGATGTGATGCAGCTGAAAGTACCTGGTATCTTGTAGTCCTGATGGGAGTTGGGGATCTTTATCCTGTCCGTGGTCATTATAGATGTACAGGTTTTGCATTTCTTTTGTTTGCAAGGAAAGGTACCTGCAGCTGTTGGGGAGGACAGGGAGCTTCTGACAATGATGCTTCTTAGATTTGGGGGCTGCCTAAAACATAGTAGTGGGGGGTCTGGAAATATGGATTGTAATCGGGCATCTTTTTGACTCTTTTTGATCTCCAGACTTGGATTGTTGGATTGTTGGATTCACCTACAATCCAAGTCTGGAGATGCTAAGGGGAGCTGCACGGAAACTACAACCTTTACTACAAAAAGATGCCCGATTACAATCCATATTTCCAGACCCCCCACTACTATGTTTTAGGCAGCCCCCAAATCTAAGAAGCATCATTGTCAGAAGCTCCCTGTCCTCCCCAACAGCTGCAGGTACCTTTCCTTGCAAACAAAAGAAATGCAAAACCTGTACATCTATAATGACCACGGACAGGATAAAGATCCCCAACTCCCATCAGGACTACAAGATACCAGGTACTTTCAGCTGCATCACATCTAATGTGGTGTACCTAATTATATGTACTAAATGTCCAACTGGGGGTCTGTATGTGGGGGAGACCGGGCAAAAACTGAGAACAAGGATGAATTCTCATCGCCACACAATAAGAGAAAAAAGAATGGATTTACCTGTGGCCAAACACTTTTGTATGCCCGGTCATAGCATGACAGATATGGAATTACTTGTATTAAAATCTAACTTCAAATCTGAGAAGGATAGAAAAGTCTGGGAATATAAACTTATGATGACCTTTGACACTCTTAGTGCTGGGATGAATATATCCCAGAGTTTTATGTCGTTCTACAACAATTAAGGAATCTGCCTCCCTGACCTTTTAGGGTCATCACAACACAATACCAGACCCCAATCAGAGGGTAATAAAACCTTCACTCCTTATCTATGAACTAGTCATATTTATGTTAATCCCTCTGCCATAATGACAGTTCTGCTTCATGTCACTTGTCCTACCTATTGCATTTTTTCTGTGCTATTTTGTGTATAAATATGTGATTCTTCAGATGTTGTATTAGTCTATGCCTGATGAAGAGACCTGAGTAGTCTCGAAAGCTTGCAATTTGTTACCATCTTTTCAGTTAGCCATTAAAAGGTATCAACCACTGAGGACTCTCAAGTCTAAATATTTTTCTATCTACTGGCTAACACGGTACGAAGATACACATCTTTCCTAACCAATTTAAGGATTTACTTAGGAAACGCACTCGCATATGGTGGAACCACGGGTTTCTGGACAAATATCTGCAGAAGGGGCTTATACCCAGAGGACTTAGAGTCCAGGTCTTCCCCTCTTTTCCAATTTTAGAGGATGCATTTAAAAATAAGTGGGAGACCACTGCTGATACATGTTCTAGAGGTTTCATGTTACTTCTCAAAGAAATGAACCAAAAATCACTCACCTCTCTCGAGCTAGAAATGGAAGAATTACAAATTAAGCTACGTAAAGAGATGAGTAGTGATAGTCTTAAAAAATTCAATGATGAGATGGATGAGCTGTCCCAGAAATGGGCAAAAGAGATTCAAACCACCAAAGCAAAAAAATTCCAGCGAGATGTAGGGGATAAGAAGGATCTAAAAGTGTACAAATGGCACAATACTTATGACAGATCGAGATCACGTTTCAGAGGTTCATCGTATTCAAGATCCAGATCAACCTCAATGAGATCCAGTTTTGGGGATGACAATACCATGCCAAAAAATCCCCCGTCCAGTACCTATAACGGATCAGGCGGCAATAATAAACGTATGACGCGACAGACAACTAGGAACAGGCCTGCTGCCTCAACCTCCTCTCAACCTCAGGGGGGCTTACAGGTGCTTAATCTATTCACGCATGATATAACTGATATACAATTACAAGTCCTTTCTAAGGGACTATCTTTTTCTCCCACTAACTCTTTTAATTATTTTGTAGCCCTGAAGGACTTACACTTGTTTTCCCGGAAAATGTTATTACGGACACTCCACAATAAAAAGACTTCTCGTGACCCTATGAGTGAGATTGAGAGGGAAGCTCTTCAGAATCTAGAGGATCTTCTTGGTGAACAAGACCCTGTTCAAAGTAGGTTTCCTTCTTCTGTTATTCCTAGATCGACAAGGTTCCCCCCCTTGTCCTTGAGCCCGGCCATTGAAATCTTCACCAAACTGGTGGGAGAGGATTTCAAGACACTTTCTACACGACGACATTTTGATAATTTAACATATGAGGAGCGTCGTGCCATCACAGAACTGCAATCTTTGTCAGATGTGGTCATTAAACCTGCGGACAAGGGGGGGAACATTGTCATCTGGCCACACACCAAATATGAGAAGGAAGCCTTTCGCCAACTAAGAGACACGAACACATACACTCGCCTTACTTCTAGTCCTCTGGTCCCCTTCTCTCTTGACCTCCATTGTATTCTGAATATGGCATATGATGCCAATGTCATCAGTAAACAGGTTCTCGAGGGTCTTATTGTGAAGTGTCCTAGGGCTCCCACGTTGTCATGTATAGTGTACAGTTCCTATAGCGTCTTGTGCTTGGGTGCGAGGAAAACACAGGAGACATAGGTTGAAATGAAATGACTTGTATTACTTCATACAAGCATGCTGAAAAGTTCACACAGTTTGCAGGAACAGAGTCAGGAGACACAGCAGGCCAGAGTAATTTCAAGCACTACAATAAATCTCCAAAGCAGGTTCAGGATCTCTTCTCTGTACCGTAATTCCTCTGCAAACATGGATTCACCAAACAGCAGGTTTCCAGAGTCCAAAAGTGTTCAAAGGTTCCTCAGTAGGGAATAGCTGGAGTACAAGTTCAAGGTTTCCAGGAGTCAGGTCACAGACTGACTGAGGCTTGATTCAGGAGCACTGATTGTTCAGCTGAGGCTGCTTAAGAAGCAAGAGGGAAGAATCAGGGCGGGAACATGAAAACTGGAACTCCATATTAACTGAGGGCAAGAGCTGTAGAAAGACAGAAAGCAAAATGGCCGACGGAAAACTGAGTTTCAAGGAACATGTCAACAGAGACAAAGAACCTTACATTACTCCCCCTTAGGGACAACCTCCGGATGACCTCAGACCAGGCTTGTCAGGGTACCTCTGATGAAACTGGCGGAGCAGGCGAGGAGCATTTACATTGTTGACTGGTTCCCATGAGTTGTCCTCCACTGGGTAGCCCTGCCATTTAATCAAATATTGCAACTGATTTCTGTACAACCTGGAATCTAGAATCCTTTCCACCATAAATTCTTCCTGACCATCGACCAGCACTGGGTCAGGGCAATGAGAAGAACGTCCAGGAAACGTATTGGGTGTTGCAGCCTTTAGTAGGGATACATGAAAGACAGGGTGGATTCTCATAGTTCTGGGCAGTTGAAGACGACAAGCAACAGCACTTATAATCTTACTGATCTTATAAGGTCCAATGTACTTATGTCCCAATTTAGACGATGGAATCTTTAATTTAAGATTTCTGGTTGACAGCCAGACAAAATCTCCTACCTTGAAAGCTGGTGCAGGTTTACGAAATTTATCTGCTGCTTTCTTGTACCTTTCCTGAGCCAATTCTAGATTTTCCTTTAGAAGATCCATATTCTTTTGTAAAGAAGTGATTCTTTCAGCCACTACCGGCAAGGGCGTATCTATGGGAAATCGAGGAAGAATGTTAGGATGATAACCTAGATTGGAGTAAAAAGGAGACTGCTTAGTGGAGGCGCTCTGAGAGTTGTTATAAGAGAACTCAGCCAGTGGAAGTAGATCCACCCAATCATCTTGTAGGTGGCAGATAAAGCAGCGGAGATACTGCTCCAGGGTCTGATTGGTTCATTCTGTATGTCCATTAGTCTGGGGATGAAAAGCAGAAGAAAGGTTTACTTTAATGTCCAATGCTGCACAGAAATTTTGCCAAAACCTTGAAGTGAATTGCACCCCTCGATCCGAAATGACCTCATCCGGCACTCCATGTAAGCGAAACACATTCTTAATCATCAAGTCTGATGTCTGTTTTGCAGTGGGTAAGCCGACACAAGGGATAAAATGAGCTGCCTTTGTTAGATGGTCAACCACCACTAGAATGGTGTTCTTCCCTTGAGAGGTTGGTAACTCCACAATGAAGTCCATAGAAATGGATCCCCACGGGCGGGACGGGGTGGAAAGAGGTTGCAACAGACCAGTTGGTGAGGAGCGAGGTGTTTTGCATCTTGCACAGACTTCACATGAAGTGACATAGTTTAAAACATCTTTCCTGTAAGTGGGCCACCAAAAGAAACGAGAAAGAAATTCTTGTGTCTTTAGAATTCCCCTATGCCCGGCTATCTTGGAATCGTGGATGAGTTGCAATACTCTCAATCTGACTGTTTCAGGTATATACAGACGTTGTCCCTGAATCCACACACCATTCTTAAAGACAAGACTTACGTCCCTTGGGGGTTGAGCCAACAAAGAATCCGCATGGTATGCTTCCTTGATGTCCTTAAGTAGATCTTGATTATGAATCACTCCCAGGAATCTAGAGTCAGGAAGAATAGTCTTAGGAGGAGTAAGTGGACGTGTCTCTGCTGAATGAATCCTAGAGAGTGCATCAGCCTTTCCATTGCGCGATCCTGGTCTATAAGAAATGACAAAATTAAATTGGTTTAGGAAAAGATTCCAGCGAGCCTGGCGAGGAGTCAGGCACTTAGCCGACCTGATAAATTCAAGGTTACGATGGTCTGTCAGGACGACTATTTGCTGTGCAGTTCCCTGAAGAAGGTGTCTCCATTCCTTGAAGGCGGCAATAATGGCCAACAATTCTCTATTGCCCACATCGTAGTTCCTCTCAGCCGAAGACAACTGCTGGGAAAAGAAGGCACAGGGATGCAAGACATTCTTCTCACCTGTTCTCTGAGAGAGTATAGCTCCAACGGCACAGTCTGAAGCATCCACCTCTATTATGAAGGCAAGCTCGGGGTTGGGATGTACTAAGATAGGTGCGGTGGTAAATTTATCCTTTAAACAGGAAAATGCTTCCTGAGCTTGCGGGGTCCAGGAGAACCTAGACTGTTTCCGGGTAAGTTGGGTGATAGGTGACACTACCTCAGAAAATTTTTTAATGAAACGTCTATAGAAGTTGGCAAACCCGATGAAGCGCTGCACCTCCTTCACATTTCTAGGAATTGGCCAATCCTTGATGGCTTGGGTCTTGCTTCCATCCATACTAATCCCTTGCGTAGATAGTACATACCCCAGAAATTGAATTTCGGTCCTATGGAATTCACACTTTTCAAGTTTGATGTAGAGATGGTTTTGTCTTAGGCGTTCTAAGACCATTCTCACATGTCCATGATGTTCCTCTGTGGAGTTAGAAAAAATTAGAATATCATCCAGATAAATCACCACAAATGTATCTAGGAGATCCCTGAAGATATCATTCACGAAGTGTTGGAAAGTGGCTGGGGCGGTACTCAGACCAAAAGGCATAACTAGATTTCAAAGTGTCCATAGCGTGACCTGAAAGCAGTCTTCCATTCATCCCCAGGTCTAATACGGACCAAGTTATAGGCCCCACGGAGATCCAGTTTATAGAAAATTTTGGCATGCCGCACTCTCTCCAACAACTCAGGGATTAAAGGCAATGGATAACGGTTTCTAATAGTAACCTTATTGAGTTCCCTATAGTCTATGCAGGGTCTCAGAGATCCATCTTTCTTCTTCACAAAGAAGATGGGTGCACCTGCGGGAGATGAAGAGGGGCGTATGAAGCCCTTGGCTAAATTTTCGTCTATATAATCCTTCAAAGCTTTTAGCTCGGGCCCCGCTAGGGGGTAGATCTTACCAAAAGGTATCTCGGCTCCAGGCAATAATTCAATTGGACAATCATATGGACGGTGAGGAGGAAGCTGATCAGCGTTCTTCTTGTCACATAAATCCACATAGTCCTGGTATACAGCTGGTAGTTCAGGGACTGACATGGTTCCTTTAGGAACAGAGCAAGCTGAAACTCCTTGACTCATCTGTTTCTCCGGAAAGTGTAATTCCTTGGTCTCCCAGTTAATCGTAGGATTTTGCGCCTGCAGCCATGGTAGCCCTAGAATAATGGGAAAGTGGGGAGAAGAGATAAGCATAAAAGACATTTTCTCCTGATGATCTTTACCCATAAGGACCATCAAAGGCTCTGTTTCTTGATCCACTGGTCCAGAAGTCAGTAGAGAGCCATCCGCAGTCTCCATCTGTACTGGAGTAGCCTTCTTCACTGAACGTATCCCCTGTTTCAGAGCAAAGGAGATATCCATAAAATTTCCACTTGCTCCTGAGTCGATCATAGCAGAGCTAGACACCCAGACTGAGTCAACCCAGAGTTTAATGGAAAGGAAGCAATGAGAATTGTTTCTTTTACAACTCAGCTGGGACATCGCTCAGGAAACTTGAAAATTGCAGCGTTTATACCGTCATCGTCCCCAGAACTAACAGAGTTTAAGTCCGAGAAATCAAGATCTCTTGCAGCAGATCTCTCTGGAGCCTGAGGCTTGGACATGACAGAGCTCCTCTCGCAACACTCACAGTGAATGACTGCTGCAGTAGTCTTACGAGAACGGCTGGGGCAGTTTATAATGAAGTGCCCTGACTTACCACAGTAGAAACATAGATTTTCCTTTATACGATGTTCTTTGCGTGCATCACTAACCCGTCTTTGTAAAGAGTCCACCTGCATGGGTTCAGGTTCTGGTTCCCTTGTGATCCTACTCAAAGGTTCCTTAGCTGAGGAGGGAGGTAGTAAAAGGTTAGTGCGATTATTTTCGAACCATCTCTCTTGTCTGCGTTCAGTCAGACGAGCATCAATACGAATACAATAGTTAATAAAGTCACCTAACGCAGTGGGAGGGTCGGCACGAGCAAGTTCATCCTTAATCAGTGGAGACAACCCTTTCCGAAAAATAGATTTCTTAGCGGAAGTGTCCCAAGTGGTATCAAGAGCCCATCTCCTGAAATCCAGGGCATATTCGGCTACTGAACGCTTACCTTGGCGCAAAGTTAACATGGCTGCTTCAGCTGTTGCACCTCAATTGGAGTCATCAAACACCTGCCCCATGGCTGAAATAAAAGCATCAAGGTGATTCAAACAATCATCCTCAGTCTCAATCAGAGGGTTTGCCCACATCAAAGCCTTATTGGTAAGCAACATGATTATAGTAAGCACTTTGGATCGTTCAGTGGGAAATTGTGAAGCATGTGAAGAAAAATAAATTGCATTGATTAATAAATCCCCTGAATTTCTCACGTTCACCGCCAAAACGAAAAGGAGGTAATTTGGGGATCCCAGAACTCGGGGTTATGGCAGGAGCCTGGGCTCGTTCCTCTAGAGCCTCAATCCTGGCTCGCAATTCCTGGGTAGTCTGTCCAAACACTTGCTAATTATGATTAGTGAGGTCCTGTAGGCTTGCAAAACGGGTTTTTAAAGTCTGTACATCTGAAAGGATTGTATCAGTCACTCCGCAAAGTTCCTTTATGCGGGCCTCCATCTTCCAGATCTTTTAAGGCAGAAGTGCTGGAAGGAGAAGAGGAAAGAAAAAAAAAACAAAAAAAAAAAACAATAGTGTTTACCTGTGGTAACACTGCAGAGTAAAATTTTAAGGGAATGCGCTCACCTGGAATGGTTGTGAGAAGTACAACCACTGTCATCACATAAGGTATTTAAACGGACATCTGATATCCACAGTCACAGCAGACACGGCTTTCCCAGACCCAGCAGACACTAAACATTGGCTCCTGAATCTTGTCATGTATAGTGTACAGTTCCTATAGCGTCTTGTGCTTGGGTGCGAGGAAAACACAGGAGACATAGGTTGAAATGAAATGACTTGTATTACTTCATACAAGCATGCTGAAAAGTTCACACAGTTTGCAGGAACAGAGTCAGGAGACACAGCAGGCCAGAGTAATTTCAAGCACTACAATAAATCTCCAAAGCAGGTTCAGGATCTCTTCTCTGTACCGTAATTCCTCTGCAAACATGGATTCACCAAACAGCAGGTTTCCAGAGTCCAAAAGTGTTCAAAGGTTCCTCAGTAGGGAATAGCTGGAGTACAAGTTCAAGGTTTCCAGGAGTCAGGTCACAGACTGACTGAGGCTTGATTCGGGAGCACTGATTGTTCAGCTGAGGCTGCTTAAGAAGCAAGAGGGAAGAATCAGGGCGGGAACATGAAAACTGGAACTCCATATTAACTGAGGGCAAGAGCTGCAGAAAGACAGAAAGCAAAATGGCCGACGGAAAACTGAGTTTCAAGGAACATGTCAACAGAGACAAAGAACCTTACACACGTTCTATTTGCTGCCCAAGATCCACAAGGATGCCCTCGATCCTCCGGGGCATCCCATAGTGTCAGGAATTGATGGTCCCTGTGATCGAGTTTGTCAGTTTATTGACTTTTATTTAAAACCATTGGTGGAAACTTTACCTTCCTATATACGTGACACTACGGACGCCCTGGCTAGGATGGATGGCATCCTTGTGGAGCCGGGCACATTACTGGTGACTGCTGACGTGGAGAGCCTATACACATGCATTGAACATTCCCTGGGGTTGGACGCGGTCCGCCTCTCCCTTGGGATGTCCGACCTGGACAGCTCTTTGTGTGAGCTAGTCCTCGAGCTGCTGCACTTTGTCCTCTCCCATAATTTTTTCGTATTTAAAGACCATTTCTACCTTCAGAAACGCAGCACGGCCAAGGGCGCGGCCTGTGCGCCTTCGTACGCCAACCTTTTTCTGGGTTCCTGGGAAAGGTTGGTGTTCAGTGACGGGGCGTGCCGGCCGCGTCCCATGTGCTGTGCTGGCACAGATATATTGATGATGTTTTGTTTCTGTGGAGTGGGACGGTGCGGCAGCTTGAGGACTTCATGGGGGCGCAGAATCGGAATTCATTTAACATCCATCTAACTTATTCCTACGACTATCATAGGATGAACTTTTTGGACATTTCATTTGAGGTGGATGCATCCGGACGTATTCAAACGGATGTATATCGCAAACCTACCTCAGTGAATTCTTTGATTCATGCGTCCTCTGCTCACAACCCTTCTACCATCAGAGCCGTTCCGGTCGGGCAATTCCTTCGGACAAGGCGTATCTGCTCATCCAATGCCAGGTTTGAAGCACAGGCTTCTGATTTAACTGTATGCTTTTAGTCACGGGGCTACTCAAATAGATGCATCAAACGGGGATATTTGAGAGCCAGAGCTATACCCCGTGATAGTCTTTTGATTTCAAAAAAAGTGCATGAATCCTCCAATGATAGAGGACCTATTAGGTTCATATCTACATTTAATCATGCGTGGGAGGATATGAGAGAAGTGTTGAAAAAGCACTGGCCTGTTCTGAGTGCCGAACCGCGCCTTGGTATATCTTCAGGAGAACTTCCTTCTATAACAGCTAGAAGGTCAAAAAATTTACGTGACCTCCTTGTCAAAAGCCACTATGTTCCAAATGTTATCCATCCTTTTGGATCACGAGGTCCTATTGTTGGTTCAACACCATGCGGTCGCTGTCTTGCCTGCACAAATGTCCTGCGCTGTTCTACATTCCAGTCCTCTGATGGAACCAAAACTTTTGAGATTTGTCATCGAATCTCTTGTAATACAGCTAATGTCATCTATTATGCCACCTGTGGCTGTTCTAAGATTTATATTGGTCTTACATCTAGAGAACTTAGGATTAGGACTAGAGAGCATGTGCGGGACATTTGCGGCCAGGACAGCGACCGATCCATCCATCTTAAAAACCATCCCACGTCATTTCTATTACCACGATAATTGCGAGCCCACAACTTTTAAAGTTCGAGGCATCAATGTTATTCATTTTGGCGCTAGGGGAGGGGATTACAAAAAGAGACTTGCTCAAGTAGAAGCAAGATGGATTGTAGTGTTGGACACTATGACCCCTAAGGGCTTAAACGAGACACTGTCATTTTCATCTTTTCTATAGTGCCTTATGCCTATATGAATCCTTCCGGTCCCTACAGTAATTCTTTATTTATACTGTCCCTCTAAAAACCCTTATCGGTATTTGTGGTCTGTTTTTATTATTGTCTGTGTTTTTTAATTTGTTTTACTAATTTTGTGTTGTTTCTTCATAATTTTCATCTAGTGGGACCTTTTGTTGAACTGATGCATATACAATTCCGCCTATTATATACAAGCTTTTGAAATGCCATACCAATGTCGTTATTTCCATCATCTACAAATGACCCATGACTAGTGTTGAGCGATACTGCTCGATATCTAAAAATATCGGATCGGAATGGCATCGCCGATATCACTAAATATCGGCGATATCCGATTCCGATACCGGAAGTCCCATGTAAGTCTATGGGAACAAAATATCGCAACTAAAAAAACACTTTCTTTCCTTGTAAACACAAAATATACACACTTAGAATACATATATATATATATATATATATATATATATACATGTCATTGTGACATATATATATACATATATTTATAGTTTATTCACTTCTACATAGTAAAATAGCCTCTGATTCAATTGCCGGGTAAAGCCGGCATTTGTGAAAAGACAGAAGCACCCGAGGGTCCAGTCGCCACAGAGATGTTGCATCGCACCCAGCGGTGTGACAACTTACTCTCAGGTAAGGAGGAAACACCCCATTGACTCCAACCACTGCATTCAACAGTACACTATGCCAGCTGAGTGTAGGCGGACCCAATGGGATGGTCTAGCTCAGGCTGGTTAGAACAGGGTGTAGCTAGTTGGATGGGAGGGGTTGAGGTAGCCTTAT
>JARQOD010007128.1:0-40204 GCA_033576555.1 Oophaga sylvatica | reverse complement strand
AAAAGGGGTGTGGGTCTTTCGCCCCCCCCCAAAATTTTGAGAGGCTTGGGGGGTTTTGGGGGGAGGATAAACCCGGCCCCCCCCCTTTTTGGGAAATTGTTTGTCCCAACTGGGGGAAAAAAAAAAGTGTGTGTCTGAGATTCTTGTTCCCTTTGGGGGGGTTTCCCCCCCGGAATTTTGGTACCAGGACTTGGTTATTTCCCCCCCTTTTTTGGGACCTCTTTGTCTCGTGACGTAGGGAATTTGTGCACCCTGCGGGCTTGCTCTCCCCCCAAAACCTTGCTCCCTCTGTGGTTTTTTGATGCCTTGCCTGTCCCAAAAAAGGACCGGGGCCCCCTATCTCATGGTTTTCATTTCCGCCCCCCCTGTTTCTGGGAAAGACAGTTTTTGGGGGTATTTGTGATTTTTTCCCCAAAAAGGATACACTTGTCCCATTCCTAATTTCCCTTTCCCCCCAAAAATTTGGCCCTTTTTTTCCCCTTTCAGCACGGGTTGGTTACAGGTTTTGGGGGAACATTTTTCCCCGACAGAGGATCCAGTTTGTTTCCTTTTTTTGGAGGACTTTTGTTCAAAATTGGTTTTTAAATTTTCCCTTTTCCCCGGGGGCTTTTCTCCCCCCAATGGACAAACTGAGAGAACAAACCAGCTTGGGGACTTATTGAGATGTTTTGTGTTGTAAAAAGAGCGGGTTTTTTTTGCCTTTGGGGTTTTTTGCTTTTAAAATGGGGGGCTAGCTTGCAATTTTTGGGTTTTTCCCCCCTCTTTTTTTTTGGGGAAGAGGGGGGCTTCTGTCTGTCCAGGTGTTGATTTTTGGGGGGTATCAGCGTTTTGGGGGAGGGGGTTGGGGAGGGTTGTCCCCCCCCTAAGGGGGGGCCCCGGGGTTTAAAAAACCCGGATGGATGAGGGGCCTTTTTTGAATGGGGGCTTGGTGGGGGTTGCCCTCAAAAATACCCCTATGAGGGTTGCTCCCCTAAGTTTAAGGGGGGGGGTTTTTTTGGCCCTTATAAGATTTGGGGGATGCTTAATCCTTTTTTCCCCTTTTTTTTATTCTTCCGGGGGCATTTAAGATCCATAAGGGTTTTTCCCCAAAAATCCTTTTTAAAGGGTTGTCGACCCAGGTTCTTGGGGGGCCCCCCTGCCCCGGGTTTTGGTTGGGGGGATCTGGAGTGGGTGGTTGAGAAATATTTTTTTTCCCTTTTTCTGGGGGGGAAAAATCCAAAATTTTTTTTAAAATGGGGGGTTTGGGGGCGGGGGACCAATTTTTTGGGGGGTTTGTTCGGACATCCATGGGGGGGAAATGCCCCTGCTTTATCCAGATAAACTGCCGACCGGGGGGCCCAAAAAGAGGGTTGGGACCCCTAAAAAAGGGGGGGGGGGTTTTTTTGTGATGGTTAAAAAAGAACTAGCAGAAGCCCCTCGGGGGGTTAAAAAACATAGGGGAACCCTTTTCAATGAAGTTTTGGGAATTTTGAGTTACAGATGGTTTATAAAAAGGGGGGTTTTTCCCCCCTCATTTTTCCCGGTGATAAATTTGTTTTTTTTAAAAATGGGGGGTTTCCGGGGGCCTTAAAAATTTGGGCTGAGTCTCCCTGCACTTCTGCTTCAGTAAGAATTTTTGCTTTTTTTTTTTGGGCTTGTTTTTTTAATTTTTTCCCGGGCCTTCTGGGGGGGTCACCCCGGGCCCCCCCGGGGGCTTGTGCCCCTCATTTTTTTCTGGCCACTGTTTTTTGGGTTCATTTCCCTTTTTTCCATTTTGTTCATGGCGGGTTTAGTTTGTGCACCAAGAACAAATTTTTTGGAAAGGGGTTTGTGTCTCGGGTTTTTTTTTGGGGGGAAAGGGGGTTTGGGGTATTTTTGGGGGTTTTTTGGGGGCGAAAGGGGCCCCCTATCCTTTTTTTTTCCCGGGGGTTTTTGGGCCCCCCAAAGTTTGCTCATCTGGGTCGGGGTGTCTGAAAATTTTCTTTCTAACCGCCTTTTCATTTTTGGGGGGGGTTCCCCTTTTCTTGGGGTTGGGGGGGGGCCCGATAGCTTTCCCTTTTATTTTTTTGGTGTATTTAAACCTCTCGGGGTGTGAAAGGCTTTGGCCAACGAAAAAAAAAAGGAAAGCATCCAATCCGGGGGAAATATAACAATTTTATTCAGCCACCCTTTAAAAAACCGTTTGGGCCCTTTTTTTTGGGGCCTTTTAAAAAAGTATCAAAAACAGAAAAAAAGGTGCCCTTTTAAAAGGTGTGGGGGGCCCCAAAACCCCTTTTCCCGGAAAACCCCCCCCTAAACAAATACTTTACAGAATATACAACATAATCAATTTAAACAGTGATCAAAGTGAATAGGACATCTTGAAAAATCAAAAATTTTTATAATTGTTTTTTAAAATATCCCTTTTTTATCCTAAAAACAATATCACCATGTATGGGCCAATCGATGATTTTTTTTCTGCCCCCCCCTTTGGTGCTGCCCCAATCTGTACTCACTAGCAGCAGCGTCCTCCATACCCAACGGTCATTTCAGCAGCGCTTGGGCAGACCCACTTACCTTTCCCCCCAAAAGGGGATAAAAAAGGGGGGCACACCTAACTCACCCCCCAAATGGTGATAAACAAAGGCCAGGGTTAAAAAGTCTCTAGCAAACCCCGGGGGATCATGTGAACACCAGCGTAAATCAACACCCGTCACTAAACGAAACATCACCGAGGTCAATCACGATACCCCACAAACCCTATTCCAGGCTGAAAACATTAAAAAAAGCGCGCGACCCCCGGGGCATCTTTCCGACACCCTAAAAAAAGAACACGCCATGCACAAAAACCCTTTTCAATTATTTAATATCCCGTATGTCATAAAAACCCTCAGGACATGAGTCAGTTTGGCAAATGAAAAAAGGCCCGCAAAATGCGGATTATAAAAAGGGGGGAAAGAAAAAAAATTTACAACCCCCAAAAAAATTATAAAATATTACAAAATAAATGGGTTTTCGGAAAATTTTTTAAGTCACCATTGCCCGGCCCTTTCCAGAAAAAATCTACGAAACAAAAAACATAAGTAAAATTATATCTAAAAACAAAAAGAATATGAAAAAAAAAATTTACACACAATAAAAAAATTTTTTTTTTGGGATATTCAACCCCCCTTTGGGGTTGGGCAATGTCCCCAAAAAAAGGAGACCAGGGAGTTTTTTTTTTTAAGAATTAAAACCCTGTCCCCACCTCCCCTAAGGGGGGAAAAACCCGGGGAAAAAAAACCCAAAATCTCGCTGGGGACCAAGGGGCCACTTTTAAAAAATGTTAGATAGGGCAGTTCCATTTTTTTCTCCTGTATTTTTTTTTGTGTTTATTATCCTCCCTTTAAAAACCCCCATCGTTGTTCCCTTTTATGTTTCGGTGCTGGGATTTGGGGAAAAAAAGGCAATCCCCAGAGCAGTTGGAATTAGGTTCAGTACCCTTTTAACCACCAAACTGGGGCAGCCGTGGAGGGGTTCCTTTTTTTGGCCCTAGCCCCCTGCCCCCAGCCTGAAAACTAACTACACCAAAATAGAAATAGGAAAGCTATCTCCCCCGGAGCAAAACCCCCCAAAGAAAAAAAGCCCCAAACAAAATGGGGGAAAAAAAGGGGAAAATACTGAACAAAAAAAAGAAAAAAAAAATGAGAAAAACGGGGGCCCAAACTATCTAAATAAAAAAAGGACAGGAAGGGTACTTACTGCAATTTCCCCAAAAAAAACCCGGGGAAAAACCCCAAACCCACTAATTTAAAAACCCCTGAGATCACCGCCTCTCCCCCCTAAATTAGCTCTTGGTGTAACAAAATCAAAAAGCAGCCCTAAAAAAAAAGGGAAAAAAAAAAAGAAAAAAACTCGTGGCTGAACTAAACTGAGAGGAAAACCCCCCCGGGGGGGCCCCGGGCCCCCCCAAAAAAGCAGGACAAAATGGGAAAAAATGCAACAACACAAAAAAAAGAAAAATTCTTACTGTACAGGGAGCGACACGACACGCAGGGGGCAAAAGGGGGCTGGGGAGGGTTTTTCCAAACAATTGATCCCGGGGGCCCCGAGGGGAAAAAGAAATCCCCCTTTTAAACCAGTCGTAACACCTGATTCCAAATCCTTTACAATTTCACTAGTACCCCTTGTAACCCAGAGGGGCCCTTTTTTTAGAACCACCCAAACCCAAAATTTTTAACAGTACCCCCCCCTTAGGGGGGTTTACCCAACCCTATTGGCAACCAGGCCCCCCAGGATGAGTTCTATGATACGCACGGGAAAAAATCCCCATGGATTTAAGCAAACACCCAAATTTTTCTTCCGAACCCCCAATCTCCATTTTAAAAACCAAAACGGAGTCTTTTCTAGAAAAAAAAAGGGGAATTCCCAAATTTTTTTTTTCAACCACATACTCCCGATTGCCCTCAAAAAACCCAAAAAAGGGTCGGAAAGGGCCAACGGAACCCCTGGCTCAACAAACCTCTTAACCAAAAGGGGGTTTGGGAAAAACCCCCAGGGGTCTTTAAAGTCCCGGGAAGAAGCAAAAGAAAAGAAAAAGGGTTAATAATCTCCCTGATTTTTAAGGTCCCAAAGAACCAGGGGGAATTTTGGAGATGCTACCCATAGGGAAAATTTTTTTTGGGCAACCAGACCCCCAAAAACCCCCCCTTTTTAAAAGAGGGGGATCAGTCCCCTGCCGGTTAGCAAAAGCTGGGGGCCCTTTCCCTGAGGGGGACAAAAACCTTTTCCCCCTGGTCCCAATCGGGTTTCTTTCGCTCAAAAAGGTCAAAACTGGCAGAAGAAACCCGGTTTTTCCCCCAAAAAAAACGGGGTGAAAACCAAAATTACAGAAAAAGGAGACATCAAAGGGGGGGCTTCCCCAATAAGGCAAACTCACCAAAGGGAAAAAAAAAGACCCTCATCTGATGCAGACACAAAGCATCTTGTAAGGGGCCCAATGGGTTTTTTCTTTGTTTGACCTTTGGGGTTTAGGATAATCCCGGGGGGAAAGACAATTGAACACCTTTTTAAAAAAAAAATCCCTCCAAAATCTGGAAAAAAAATGGACCCTCTGCAGACACAATGTTTCGGAAAGCCCCTGTAAAAAAACCACGGCTGAAAAAAACAAGGCACCAATTCAGAGGGGGGAAGGGGAATGGAATGGGACCAAAATGTACATTTTTAAAAAACCCAAAAATTTCCCCCCCGGTGGTATTTCTGAGAACGGGGAAGGGCGGAAATAAAAACCATGAGTTGGGGGCCGGGGGCCCTTTGGGGACGGCATGGCATCCAAACCACTAGAGCGAAGCAAAAGGGGTTTGGGCGAGGAAAAAACCCCCGGGCCCGCAAAAATTTCCCCCCAAAACGCAGAAAGGGGGCCACCAAAAAGGGGGCCCATAACCAAGTTTGGTCCCAAAAAAATTTCCCGGGGTGCCACCCAAAAAGGGGAAAAAAAAAATCTCAGACATCCCCAAATCTTTTTCCATTGCCGGGCAAAAAAATTTTTAAAGGCAGCGTGGGGCCCCTTTCCCCCCGACCCCCCCCAAAGCAGTCTCAAATTGGGCGGATGGCAAAAGAATACACCCTCTTTCAAAATAAAGGGGTTAGATAACTCAGGAGAGCCGCGGAAAAAATCCTCGAGAGGGCCCCGCTTAACATTTATCCGGAAAGGAAACCAAAAAATTAAAAACGGTGAAAAAAAAGGCCCCCTGGCTGCTAGGATTGAGCGCTTGGAATTCCAAAAACCAGATTTTAGGTCCGGAAGGCCACCACCTGATGTTTGGCTCCCTCCAGCCATTCCCACTCTTCAAAAGCCCACTTCTGGCCAATAAATCCCGATTTCCCACGTCATATTTCTTCAGTAGGAAATTTTTCGAGAGAAAAAGGCTCAAGGGTTACTTTTAGAGGTCTCTGGATCTTTTTGGGACAAAACGGCCCTGCCCCAATTTCAGAGGCATCAACCTCCCCCCCTGAAAAAAAATGGCGGAAACTCAGGCTGCCGTGAACAGGACAGAAGTGACCTTCTTAAGTTCCTGAAATGCAGGACGCCTCAGGAGGCCAATTCACCCATCGAACCTTTTGGTCAAACAGTTATGGTTTAACAATAACCGAGAAAATTACCAAAAATTTACGATAAAAATTGGCAAAACCAAAAATCTCTGAAAGCCTTTAAATGAAGTAGGTTGGACCCAATCAGAGGGCCTGAACTTGCGGGTCCTTTCAATAACAGTGGGACAAAAATGAATCCCAGAAATGAGATCTTCTGTACGCCAAAAAGACACTTTGATCCTTCAATACAGAGCATTATCCCTCAAAATCGGGACACGTCCCGAACATGTTTCACATGGAGTCCGTCTTAGAAAAAATAAGATATCATCCAAATAAAAATCAAATTGCCCAAAATCCCTGAAAATGTCATTCTGAAGGATGAAAAACGGAAGGGCAATTAGTGACCCAAAGGGCATCACTGGTACTCAAAATGCCTTCGGGGTATTAATCCGTCTTCCATTCATCCTCTTAATGCGAATAAGGTTTACCCCCCGAGGTCAATTTGGTAACCAAGTAGGTTTTTTCACCCGGAAAACAGGTCAGAAATCAGGGTAACGGGTATTGATATTTCACGTAAATTGTTCAAGGGATACAATACACGGCCTTTTTATAACCATCTTTTTTGGCCACAAAGAAAAAAACCGGACCAAGGGGAAGAGTGGTCGAAGCCCTTCTCCAATGACCTTGATATAAGACCGCTTAGCCATGTTCAGGTACAGACAAAGTTTTAAAAAAGGGGACCTTTAGGGAATTTATACCCGGCCTAATTCAATAGCGCGC
Organism: Oophaga sylvatica; assembly: GCA_033576555.1. Lineage (NCBI taxonomy): Eukaryota > Metazoa > Chordata > Amphibia > Anura > Dendrobatidae > Oophaga > Oophaga sylvatica. The sequence goes on along the minus strand of JARQOD010007128.1, from coordinate 33,397 downwards.
ATAGCTCCTATGGGAGGAAGGATGCAGATTTACTTTCGAAACAATCAGAAAAATCAAACAAAAATAGGAAACCTGAGCTTGGTTGGAGCAGAAAAAACAGGATGTTGGTATTCCATGGCAGCCCAAGGTTACGACACGATTTTCCAATCCAAAAGGATTAGAGACTGTAACCAAGGGAAACCCCACGATAATGTCAGCAGTTATATAGAACCAAAAATTTGCGCCTCCTGGTGTCAGGGTTTCAACCCTCATTATACCTAGTGAAAACTGGGGTTTATTCTCCGACAAAAGGGGAGAATCGATCCCCAGTAGGGGAATAAACTTCTGAGGGGTATCAAGGGGAAAACCCCCAACGTTTAGCAAAATCATAATCCTCGGTAATAGTTGCTCAGAATCACGAATCCTAGCGAAAATGAGGAAGAGACTACGGGACGTTAATAAAAACTTAGTTCTAACACTACCCAAGCAACTGAGCGTGCAAAACTTTCTACCCCCTTGGGCAACTGAAATACATGGAGGCTCACCACGTAGAAACTAAAGGTTTCGAAACTCATGACGCGTCCCCAGGACACCACTCCACAACTGCATGGGCTCAAAGTGGTCACAGCAAACCCACTCCAATACTTCTCCGCTCACGCAAAGTCTGTCCATTTGAATCCTAATGACATAGAATCATTGAACCAGAGGGGACGGGATCCCACCTAACATCCTTTACTTATCCGCGATTCCGGGAAAAGGGCCGCCAAAAGCGTCGTCTTTTCCCTTTGGCAGCGCCCACCTCAATCTCTGAATATAACCAGCGTCATCAAGCCCCTGATTTAATCCAAACAAGGCTTTTTAGCTTGATCAGTGACATTAGGCTCATCGTCAATAACCCAAACCGAAAAAAAAAGCATCAACACACCAAAACAGGGCCCAGGTATCAGGGGAAAAAGCCCAAAACCTGAGGATCGCCGGCAGGGAGAGATGATTATTTGACCTGTGCCTGTTTCCTGAGGACTTTAATTTTAAGGCAAAAAAACAATTTACAATATTTTTGAAATTTGAAACTTCTCGATCCCCCCAAAAACAAATTGGCATGGGATCCTGGTTCCACCAGGCAACCCAGCAAGATAGGCAATACTCCGACCTCAGTGGCAGCTGACCACACGGCCAACAACTGTGCAAATCCATTGGGAGAAAAGACCTCCCCAGCCCCAGAGATCAGAGGGAAAAAAAAAAAAAATGAACAAACAAAAAAAATCTTGACAACTCTGACAACCTTTTTTCTATCACAATTTTTTTCCCTTCTGTGGTACCATACAATTTTCATTTTTAGGCCGGTGTACGTTATGTTTTCGGTAGCGAGGAGTGCAGGTAAAAAAGGCAATAACCAAGCGTTGGAATCTATGGGTTGCAGTTCCTGCTACCACCAAACAAGGCAGCCGGGAGCGTTTACTTGGTCCTGACGCCTCGTCACAGCCTGAGAAACTAATACACCTAAAATGAAATAGGAAAGCTATTGCCCGGAGCAGACCCCAAAGTAATAGAAACCCCCCCAAAATGTAAGGCGGTTAAAAAAGGAAATTTGACACAGAAGAAAATAAATGAGCAAACGTGGGGCCCAAATACTAAATAAAAAGGCAGGGGGTACTTCTGCAACCCAGAAAACCCTGAAAACACCAACTCTAAAATTTTTCAAAATCACCTGAATCACAGCCTTACCACCTAAATTAGCTCTTTGGTGTAACAAAATCAAAACGCGCCATGAAAAAACGGAAAAGCAAAAGAAAAAACTCGGGCTGAACTAAAGAGAAGGCAGAAGCCCCGGAGGGGACCCAGAAGGCCCCCAAGAGTGCGGAAAAAAATGCAAAAATATAGCCAACACAAAAGAAAAAAAATTCTTATTGGACAGGAAGCAACACGACACAGCGGCTACAGGGAAACGGGAAGAGGTTAGACCGAACAATTGACCCCCGCAACCCTGATGGAAAATGACTCCTTATATAAGACCATCTGTAACACCTGATTCCCAGCTTCCAACTTCACTAGTACGCTTGAAAACCCAGAGGGGCCTTGCTCGAACCATCTAAACCCATTCACAACCTCGCCTTTATTCATGAGTCCACCGGACACACGGCATATAGTTACAAAGCTGAGGAAAAGGTACCGTTCTGGTCCCGAAAGTGTTGCCCCGTGCGTGAGTGGCCAAAACGTCACCCTTGATCTATTCCACAGCAGCACAATTCAAACTGGAAATTTCCTTTTTTGGAGGGCCCAAAGTTAACTTCTGGAATTTAGAGGATCCAATGTCGATTTGACCAACTTTTTCTTTCAAATTACCCCGCCTATAAGAAAGCAATGGTGGTCAAATTCACTCACCGGAAAACCTCTATGTAATAGCCCCCCATACTTATTCAGATATTTCCTATTTTACCATAAAGGGCAATGTAGAAACAAAAGGGACTCTTTTAGGGGAAAATCTTATAGTTTGTTTTACACTTCCTTGTTGTCTTTCAGGCTTTCTCCTTGAATTTTCTAAATCTTCTCAGGTTCCCCCTTCTGATGAATTCTCACACATTGATCAAGCCCTGTCCAAATACAGTCCGTCTTTACTTCCTACGTCTTCAGCATCTACTCCAAGGCGAGATCTACTTTTTTCCTTGGATATTATATCAAAAACAAGGGACTATTCCGTCTGTTCCTTTATAAACAAATCGGATACAATCCACTGTGCTTGTACACTAAAGATCCAAAAATTGAATTGGTCAAAGGTGTTGTCATTGTGAACTTCAGCTCGGGAAATATCAGTTAAGTGACATGGAAAGAACCGACTTCATGTTCCCCTCCCAAACACAAAAGATTCACAATGTGCGCCACCAGGCTTGAATGGCGCCAGTGGTGGATTTAAACATGGGTCCTTGAAACCGCCATGTAGAGTTTGCATAAGTGGGGCCAATGGACCCATGGCGGGGGACCACGCAACGCAGGAAAAATTAAACCCCAAAAAGAAAAAGGGCGAAATTTGAAAGAAAGTTGGTCAAATTGCATTGGATTCTAAAATAATCCAGACATTAACTTTGGGCCCCATATAAAATGGGAAACCATGTTTGAATGTGCATGCGTGGCAATTTCAAGGGGACAGTTTGGCCACTCCCAGGGTAACGCTTTTTGGATCCAGGACGGTACTTTGTAATCAGCTTTGTAATCATATTCGTTGCCGGTGGACTAGATATACGAACAAGATGGAAGTTAAGGCTGGATAATAAACAAAAAGTACTATCAGGCGAAGAGATGGAATGCCGGTATCTAACCGTAGAATTGGACATTGTCAGCATGGATTTGAGTTTTGAGGGGTTCCACCCCTTAGGAGAGGTGGGCCGGATTTGGCAAAAAGAAAAAATCCGGTGGATCTCCGTTTTGGAGACATTGCAACCAAAGGGGTTCAATATCGAATATAATTTCTATTTGTGCTAGGTAATTTTTGCATCTTATTCTTGTTTGTTTTTAGATATATATTTTACTTATGTTTTTTTGTTTTCGTAGGTTTTTTATTGGAGGACGAGCAAGTGGTGATTAATTTTCTGAGCATCATTTTTTTGTAGATTTATTTTATTTCTTTAGGGTTGCTTATGTTAACTTCCATTCATTGACCGCATGTGCGGTCTCTTTTTACATTTGCCAAACTGCGGTCATGTGAGCGGTTTCCGGATGACATATTGGGTAGTATAAATTAATTTGAGTTTATTGTCATGCGGGTTTTCTTTTTTCAGATGTCGGATATGCGGTGATCGCGGTATTTTAGTGTTTTCAGCCTGGAATAGAGGCTTAGATGGGCTATAGGATTAGACCTGGTTTTGCTTGCGGTTTGACTGGGTGTCTGAGCGTGGGTTCACATGATCCATGGGCGTTTGCATGAACTTTGAACATGGCCTTTGTTTATCACCAGTGGGGATGAGTTGGTGGCCTCCCGATTTGTTTCCTGTGGGTTTGGATAAGTGCTCTGACTAAGCGCTGCGAAGCACGATTGGATAGGAGGACGTGCGTGTGAACTGATTGGTGCAGCCCAGAAGGGAGTGGCAGAACAGATCATCGATTGGCAGACCATGGTGATATTGTTTATATGGAGTAATATGGCATATTTTTGACAATATAACATTGCTGTTTTTTCATGATGTCCTATTCGAGCTTTGATCACTGTTTTAAATTGTTTAGTTTAATTCTGATAAGTTATTTGTATTATGGGCGGTTCCTGGATGGTGATGGCCCTCCACACCATTTAAGGACACCTTTTTGCTTTTTTTGATTTGATAAAGGCCTGAAAATGGCCGAAACGTCGATTTAGGGTGGCGAATAAAACTTGTTTATACTTCACCTGGATTGGAGCTGTTCCTTTTTTTCTTTGGGGACGTTGTTATTTGGATCCTTGACCCTGAACGGCACCGTCTAATCCCGTGCGTAGCTGCTTGAAACTTGAGGCTCTGGACCACTAGGAACGCCCACGGCTGCCTTTGTTGTGGTGGTTGTCAGGGTACTGCAATCCAGTAGATTCCCTCTTGTTTTTTGCCGTTTTTGCTGTCTCCTCAACTCCAATCATAACAGATGTCTTCACATGCGGGGAGGGGGATGGGTTTTCTAGAAAAGAAGTGCCATGGGTAGGTCATGTGTGGCGCGTAGGCCATAGCTTGGATGCGCGCTTTCAACAAGGAAGGGCTCATCTTAATGAGCGTTTGGCAATGTGGCGTTTCAAAGCCAGTGTACCAGAGGGATGATACTTTCTTGTCCATCAGGGCGCTGGTTGAACTGGATTTGAGAGACAAGGGGTTAAAGGGGTGGACAGAGGATGGAGGGGGTTGGTGGGTGATGGTGAGGCCTAAAATTCAGTCTTTCGTTGGAAAAACATTGGTTCCCGAGCTTTGGCCTTGCGACGAACCTCAAATTTCTTGTGGTGGTGTCAAACCCCGTGGGCTTACAGTGGAGGAAGCGATGGAGCATTGTGGCTACTTTCAGTCGGGCAGGGCACATGCGGTTTGGTAGTCCGTCCAGCTTGCAAGTGCTGTTGTTAAATGTCTAAGCATGCAACTGGTATTCAAATTTCGGAATTTTTCCTCAGCTAAAGGTCCTTCCGCCTACTTACAGTAACCTTTGCCTCTTCAATAGGATTTTGGTCAAAAAAGTGCCCACACTGCACTCTTCCACTATGGTATAAATTTTCGGGCTTGCATGCGTGCTAATTGACCATCTCTCCAAGCTGTTTGCAGCTCTTTTGTTTTTAACACGTTTTTGGACTGCTACGGTGCCAATAACCGGCTGCGTTGTCGATGCCCGCTGCGACTTCTCCTTTCTGAGCTATTGCCGCGGCACCCTCTTCCACCAATGGATGCCAATCCGGGCAACTACTGGGTCATTCCATCACCTTCCTTTTCAATTTCATCTGCCCCCTTCCTTGTGTCACCATATAAGGGGTATAGTATGGGGAAGGGGCACCTATTCATGGGTCAGTTTGGCTCAGTAGACTGCAGGGACAATTAGGCCTGGGTGAATGTACCAGCGAATCATCTAGCTGTGGCTGTGCTCGTGCCCCATCTTGATTCATGTTGGCGGGGAATTAGGATTTGTCTTGATAACCCAGGCATGGTATGGAAAAGAGCCCATGGGTAATCTGAAGTGTGGCCTGCCGATCCTTCATTTGGTGGGGGTGAAGGAAACAAAGAAAGTGTTGTTCCTGACCGGACCTGCACTGACGACTCAGTCTTGCATTTTTTTGAAATTTGAAGAGGAGGCGAAGAGCGGAGGCTGTTTTGGGAATGTAAGTCAAAACCCCGTTCCTGATGCTCCGGCTTTAAAAGCGGTTTACCTACTCCCAAAAAGGGAGCCTTCCAAGCTTCTGGTGTCACATGCGCAGGTATCATCCTGCCTTAGGTGCTATTGTGGTTTTGGCATACCCGCAGTGTACCACGACCAACATCAGTACCAGTGGCCCCCCGCCTACGTCCGCGGCCTTTTCCACCATACTTCCTCTTGTTTGGGAAAATGTACCCAAATACAGCAGATTAGGTTGCGGTTCAGAAGCGTACACGTATACGGTGAAGGGGAAAATTCTAAATCTCCGTCTAATTTGAGAGTAACACACAGACGCTCATATGGATTAGACCAGAATTTAAAAAGCAGAAAAAGGGTAATTTGAAGTACCAATATATACAATGGGGGTAATTGTAAATTTGTATATATTTGGAGTCAGACACAGACTTCCAGGCTCGTATGGATTACCCGAATATAAAAGTAGAAAAAGGTAATGATCAGAAGCGTACAACTTTTTTTTGTTAGGGATAATATAAACCCGTATATATTTCCGGAGTCAGACACAACTCTCCAGGCCAGTATGGATTAGACCAAAATAAAAAAAGAAAAAAGGGTAATTACAGTAGATAACTGTTACGGTTGGGGTTTTTAAATTCCGTATATATTTTCGGAGTAAACCAGCGCTCACAGGCTCATATGGAGTGACCCCCAATGTAAAAAGCAAAAAAGGTAATTTTCCGAAGATACCAGGGTATACAGTTAGGGGTAATTGTAAACCCATATATATTTCCGGTAACACACAGCCTCCTCGTATGGATTGACCGTAATACAGGAAGGAAAAAACTGTACTGTATCAAAGTACCGCTGTATACGTTTTTGGGAAAATTAAATCTCCGATAATTTCCGGAGTACACACAGACGCTCTCTCAGTTTTGGATTTGACCGCAATACGAAGGCAGAAAAACGGTGCTTTCAGAAGATACCAGCTGTATTGGTTTTGTGGAAAATTGAAATTCCGTATATATTTCCGGATCACAAAGATAGTAGCATGTTTTGTCCCCGGGTACAAGGGTATACGGTAGGGTGTGGGGAGCGTACAGCTTATCGGGTTGGAAAAAATTTAAACGCTCGGTAACTTGCAGAAAAAAGAATCAAAGTATAGGCTGTGTAGGTGCTGTGTAAAAGCGTCGCACGATGTACCTTAGCAATACAGCATCGGCAGCCTATAATCAGCTCTGTGTGCACACAAGAAAATCCCCCTTCATGGCAGGCAGCCTAAAAACGCGATGCAACAAGAAAATCCTCCCTGTCACTGCACACTAACTGACAGCATAATCGCATCAGCACAAGCACAGAACACTTTTTTTCCTCCTAACTTCTCGGAAGAAACAGCGGCACAACCCTCCCTACGCTAAGATGGCAGAAGTAAAAGGCGGTCGGCGGTCAGGGGCTTTTATGCCCTTGGGGGCCACACAAGCAAGCCAACGCTTTCAATGCCGTTCCTAAGAGGTGGTGGCCGCTGCCATGTCATCCTGTTGCCACAGGGGTCCTTGTTCATTGGCTGAGAAAAGGCACCTGCAAGCATTATGGGAAAACTGACTTTGGCGCTTGGGTCGATGGCCGACCTCACGCTATGGTCGGGTTTCGCTCGGCGAAACCCGACTTTGGCGAAAGTCGGTGATTTTTGAATCTGACCGACCTGTTTCGCTCAACTCTAACAAGAATACTTGAGTAAGAAGCTTGGAGACGACAGTCAGGTATTGCAAAGGCTCGATGCAGCCATGAGACCTGTTCCACAGTCAGCTGGGTTCAAGTCAGTGGCTATGTGGTGCCACTGTACAGGGGCAACTTCATCAACGTCTGCCGCCAGTACAGCAGCTCAAAGTCCAATTATTGGTACAGAGTGTGTGGGTTTCAGGATTAGTTTGGCCTTACCCAGGACAAATCCACAATTTACCTTAATGATAGCTTCTGAGGTCTTGAGGTAGGCTACTGCAGCTATGGCCTCTATAGATGCATTAGAGAAAATGTGGATTTCTCTTCTGATGGCAGCAGAAAGGGACCTTAAGAAATAACAACGTGGGACTTGGAGATGTTCTAAGACCTTTAGAGACTTCGTCCATGTCTCTCATGTTTGTTATTTCTGGGACGGTAGCAAAATGTCCCAATCCTTGCTCTCATTGGTCAACTGTCTAATCAGTATCTTGCCTTGAATGGTGATGGCTTCTATAAACCCAAGAGGATCATATATGCTGTCCAGAACAGATAAGCCTCCTTGTTTGGTGAAAGGTTTATTGCAGACGGACACCTGGAATGTGAGCGTGTCCTGTTTAATGTCCAAAAGCAGACCAAGGCTGCGTTGCATAGGAGGAACATCAGAACCCAGATCACGGTCCTTTTAAGCTTGTTGAATGGTCCTCAGATGGGAATGACCTCATTCCCTCCTGGCTGTTGGTGATGATCTTATGGAAGCCTGAGGTTTGCTGCAGACAGCATTTCTTGTGTTTTAGAAACCAAATCAATTGCCTTTTCATTTGTGGGCAAAAACTTAAGTCCATCATCTACATAAAAGTTCTCCACAAATAGACGAGCATCAAATTCATGCTCTATCTCTCCTTCCTGGGCCGTCTGTCACAGTTCATAGATTGCCACAGCAAGTGAGGTGCTGTTGTCGAAGACATGTACCTTCATCCGGTAGTGTATGACCTCATTGTGAGTGTCATTGTCCTTGTGCCATAGGAACCTTTGGTAATTTCCACTCTCTTCTCTCAAGATAAAGCAATGGAACATTTTTTGAATGTCAGCCTTTTCTGCAACACATTGTTGTCTGAAGCAAATCAGTATTGCTATAAGGCTGTTGTTTAGGTTAGGCCCAGGAGCAGGTTATTGAGAGAGATGCCTTCTTACTGAGCATGGGAGTAAAACACCACTCCGATTTGGTTAGGTTTGCGAAGGTGATAGACACCAAAGGATGGAAGGTACCAACATTCTTCTCCTTCCTTTATTGGTGGTGCAGACTCTGCATGACCTCTGTCAAACATATTCTGCACAAAGTCGACACAATGTTTCTACATTTCTGGTTTTCTCTTTACTGTGTGTTTTCAAGATGAAAACCTTGCAGTTGCTTGCTGCAGATTGTTTGACAACCTTGTTCTTGAAGAATGAAAAGGTAAAGGTGTTACCCAGCTGTTGGAATTATCCTGAGCTATATTAGAGAGAGACAGGGAGAGAAAAAGAAAAAACTTCTAAACAGGGAAAACCATACTGTGTAGCAACAAAACACCACAATATAACAAACGATGATACTATCATACTGTCCATATGATTCTCAAATCATAGGATATGACATGCAACGAACAAAGTTACTATTCTGTGAGATGTTAATTTTCATATAAGACACTGGTACAGTTATTTAGTAAGTGTAGTACTTCCTCAGCTCCTCTTATCTGTATGCAATGTATGCACAATCCTTGTCCAGAATTGTCTGCAGCTGAGACCTCTATTTCTCATGAAGGGAGGCTATGGACTCCATTCTACCTGCTTCTTCTGCTTCTCCAAACTGAAGTGCATGTTTTTAGTGGAGAAAAGGTCTTGGTACATATCTTATCTATTCAGCTCCATTGCATCCCAACATGTCTGCTTGGCATCTTCCATTGTATTCTTCTGTGCTCCTTAGGACAGGATAACCTCATGCACACTCTGACTCCAACCCTTCAAGGGTCAGGTGTGCATGTACTGAGCTGGTATGATTATCATCTATAGTTTGTTTCTAGAAGTTTCCTGACAAGTGTAAAGGGGTTAAGTTAATAATGTTCATTGTTGAATTTATGCCTTTTTGCTCACTGGTATTGCTACATGTGACATGTACTACCTCATGTATGATATGGTACTGCTACCTATCCTGGGTATTACCATCGCTTTGTTTATGTGATAATGTTTACTATGTTTTCATGTATAGTATAGGGAAAGTGTAAGGTGCGGGAATAGCCACTAGGTGGGGGACATCCTAGCACACACTAGTTGTAGTCAGAGATAGGGTTAGTGTAGGGTTAACATAATAGGAGGGGCTGCCGGGTGGTAAGCGGTAGGTCTAATGGAAGTTAGCTCAGATGGGGCCACGGTGCCCTTTATGTCCACACGGGCTCTAGGCCCAGGACGGCTTGACAGCATCGTAACGTTCAGCAAGTGTTAGTCCCAGGTGTCCATAGTTGTAGAACGGAAGGACAGTGGGAACAGAAGAATGCAGAAGTTGTGGCAAATGATGGCCTGGGCGGACGCCCGGAGGTCTGGAGATGGACAGACCGAGGAATGTTCAGATTCAGTGAGTGAGAATGAAAGGAACGCTGAAGCTTCACAGGGAACAGTACGGACGGGTTAGATGCTTTGCCAGAGGCAGCCTAACTTAGTGACTGATGTTCTCTATCCTGGGGTGAAACAGGCAGAGGGAATTGTCACTGTAATGAGGTTGAGCCGGGAGGAAACTGGGAAACAGTCTGAGACGGTCCGGTCCAGGTGTCTACTACAAGGAAGCGTCAGAAGTGCAGGGAAAGTTGAGAAATCCCGTATGGAAGAATATGTAACCGAAAATGTATCAACTGTGGATATGCTGTGCAAAGTTTATAGTAAAGAAACTATTCCAGTTGCAATGACCTGTGTCTCATTTGTTGGGGGTTGCCATGGGGAGGAATCTTCGTTGTCTGAGAAGTGCCCAGAGGGACCCAAACCTGCAGATACAGGTACGCATAACAATGGACTTCTTTCTGTAGGGGACGGCCAGGACACCGACATCATAGTGTCCGTGGTCATGACTACAGTCCAGGCTCCCCTTTACACAAGCACCGTCTCACTTTAACAGTTTAACATATTGTTAACCCAGTATTATTCTGAGCATATTAGTGCAAACATGAGTCTCAGACGCACAGCCATATAGGATATCTGCATTATAACACATGAACTGCATTAAAGCACCACTCCAGTGTTTTAATTTCTTCAGTGCTGAAGTGGTGCTTCTAATTTAAGGTATATGGCCCTAGTCTTATACTTACAAGCCGCTGTCTCTACCTTTTATCAGCACTGCTCAGGTCCCGCCATCTTGTGACTGCAACTTCTGACTGACCAGAAGTCAGAAGTTACGTCACAAGCTCTCAATGTAAGTCTAGGAGCGCCAGAACAAAATCTCATAGACTTACATTGAAAAGTGACTTCCGGCTCACTCCAGCAACCACTGGAGCGATCCAGCAGGTCACAATCTGCTAAAGACTGACCAGAGTGATGCTGACAGACAGTGACTATGGTGGGAGGTAAGTATAAGACTAGGGCTAGGGACATCAGATTAGAAGCACCATTCCAGAGCTGCAATGAAAAACAAAAATGCTTTAGTGGTGATTTGACATTGACACAGTGCAAAATATCATATAATGACATTTGTGTTAAAAGACCACTGTGAACATTCTACTTTGGGGTACAACTCAATTCTTAGTTTCATGATGGTAACTAATAAGGAAATGCATTATACCCAGAATTTATATTCTCAAATTACCTGCGTTAATTGGAGGAGTACTCCAAAATTAGAATAAGACAGCTATAAGTAATCAAATAACTTGCATTTGTCTTCAGAGCCCATGTTATACAGGCCTAATGCATAAGTAGATGAGTGTACGTGTGAACAGGATGCACAGAAAATAGTAGAAATTTGCTTTCTGTGCATTCTCCCTTCTTTAGCTTCAGGTAAATGTTGCTGATTGGTGATGGTGACACAATTATTTTACTGTTTGTACTGTAGGTTATTAACAAATATGGGAAAGATGGATACAATTGTGACTGCAGGATCACACTACATAGAGTTTTTGTTTTACAGTGTAACCGTGGACGTCTGTATATTTTCATAGAAGCTGTAGAGTCCAAACAGGAGGACGTTTTTAATCGACTATTTGCAAAGTTGTTTCACTTTTCATTTTCAATGTTTTAGAGCAATAATAAAATTGACTGCATGTGTGAATATGTCCTTGAAATTCGATTATTTTACATTCCAGAGAAATGTCGCAATAAATGCGGTGATATTGTTTTATTAAAACATGAAGTCAATTTACCTCCAGTGGAAAGTTCTCCATTACTTTTATAGAATTGTCCTCAATATATTCCAAGCAAGGTTGATGTCACAAGAGTATCATGATTTCATGCCCTAAAATTATGGATGTCTTATTTTAATGGTGCTGTGCCGATATCCTACCTTTGTTGCATTTTAATATAAAACCTCATGAGTGAATGCTTGCACACGTATACATAAAATTTCTCTCCTTCCATGGTTATTGCCGAGTAAATTCCTACTTTAATACAAGGTATATTTATATGACTGTGCTACAAGTTTATTTTTCATGATGCACTGTTACAGATCAAGCTTTATTGAGTTTGTAGAAATGACCAACTTTAATACATTTTGTTTACCTTTTCATTAGATATTTTATGTCTTCCAAATAATGAGAAAACTCTTCATGACTTATATACTGACTGGGCCCCAATGCAAAATCTGCAACAGATCCCCAAATTTCATAGATCTTCAATAGAACTGGTCTTCTTTTAAGGGCCAAAGGATTGTTTTCAGCACTCCAAGACCTTTAGGGTATTTTTCCACGTTCCGGATTACATCCGGAATAGCTGCTTATTGAACGCTGTGTACAGCCGCAGCGTTTAATCCGCAGCGGCCAGATGTGACAGCATAATGGAGGGGATTTCAAGAAATCCCGTCTCCACTATGCGTCCTAATACGCGGGTGACACACCCATGAAACCAGACATGCAGCGTGTCTTTTTAGAACGCAGCATGTCTGTTTACCTTGCGGAGACGCTCAGTCTCTGCAAGGTAAATAACCCGGTCTATGTATGCGATGCGGTGATTCCGCATGTGTTCAATAAACACATGCGGAATCACCTCGCGTACAGAAGGGGGCGTGGCTTTGGCCGGAGCGGGGTTTCCGCTCCGTCAAAAGCGCCGACAATATGGCCTGTGGAGACGGGCCCTTATAGCCAATCTCCAATATGGCTGGAACAGTATCTCAATCTGTGTGAGCTGACAGAGGGTCTAGGTGCTCAACAAACATGTGTGTGAGTTTGTACACATAATTCTTAAAGTGCATTTGGTTTCAACAATACAATAGCATAACTTTTAAAAATACCTATAGCTTCTATATTTCATGTTACATACGTCCTGTATATTTATTTTCTATCAGATACTCCCAACGACACCCTTTTTTAAGGTTCACTTGGGTGCCATGTCCATAACTTTCAGAGCAGACATTGTTGCTCATCAATGGTGGTGACACCTGTCTTTTCCTACTAAACATCAGAGTTGGTGTTAGTGAACACTTATTAAACCAATTAAATCTAGAAGAAAACATTAACTATCAAACCTTCTCAATTCCATGGCGAAGATGGGCAGAAAGCCCAGTCTTTAGAAGTAAACTCATATGTACACAATGCTGTCTAATAGACAGCAAAAATTGAGTTTAGGCAGTCAGAAAATGTACGGTGGGTTCGGAAAGTATTCAGACCCCTTTAAATTTTTCACTCTTTGTTTCATTGCAGCCATTTGGTAAATGCAAAAAAGTTCATTTTTCTCATTAATGTACACTCTGCACCCCATCTTTACTGAAAAAACAGAAATGTAGAACTTTTTGCAAATTTATTAAAAAGAAAAACTGAAATATCACATGGTCATAAGTATTCAGACCCTTTGCTCAGTATTGAGTAGAAGCACCTTTTTGAGCAGTACAGCCATGAGTCTTCTTGGGAATGATGCAACAAGTTTTTCACACCTGTATTTGGGGATCCTCTGCTATTCTTCCTTGCAGATCCTCTCCAGTTCCGTCAGGTTGGATGGTGAACATTGGTGGACAGCCATTTTCAGGTCTCTCCAGAGATGCTCAATTGGGTTTAGGTCAGGGCTCTGGCTGGACCAGTCAAGAATGGTCACAGTTGTTCTGAAGCCACTCCTTTGTTATTTTAGCTGTGTGCTTAGGGTCATTGTCTTGTTGGAAAGAGAACCTTCAGCCAAGTCTGAGGTCCAGAAGCTATCTCTGTACTCATTCAATGTACGCATTCATGTTTCCTTCAATTGCAACCAGTCGTCCTGTTCCTACAGCTGAAAACACACCCCATAGCATGATGCTGCCACCACCATGTTTCACTGTTGGGATTGTATTGGGCAGATGATGAGCAGTGCCTGGTTTTCTCCACACATACTGCTTAGAATTATCACCAAAAAGTTCTATCTTTGTCTCATCAGACCAGAGAATCTTATTTATCATAGTCTGGGAGTCCTTCATGTGTTTTTTTTTAGCAAACTCTATGCGGGCTTTCATATGACTTGCACTGAGGAGAGGCTTCCGTTGGGCCACTCTGCCATAAAGCAGAAAAATAGGCAGCACTGCTTACCTGCCCAGATCTTAGAACAAATGCACTACAGGGTGCAGCCTGCCCATATAGCAAGATGTTAGCTACACAGGTGCAAAATACTGGATTAACAGCCACTCTCCACCTACCCATTCCTGGAGGGGGTGACTGCCCAGTATACAATTGCACAATAAAGGCTTGTATAGGGTGCTGTTCACACAAGGGTACTGCATAGTGTCTGGTTCACAGCCTATTAGTCATGCCCCTATTATTTGTTTAGGCGGGCTGGCCAGCACACTCTCAATGCATCCCAGTAAGAACACCCCTGTATACACGACCAGAAGTGCTGGGCTTGGCTGCACCCTGAGAACTAGTGCAAAAAATACAAAAAAAAGTGAGGTATTGGTCGATATTTTTTTGCCGAAATACACAAGCTTGCAACCCACGTCACGGGTCCCCACGCTTGCTAGTCCCTACACTAAACTAATAGCAAAGCCACAAAAGAAGACTTAAAAGCCTCCAAAAATTCAAATTACACAGCAGAAAAATAGGCAGCACTGCCTACCTGCCCAGATCTTAGAACAAATGCACTACAGGGTGCAGCCAGTCCATATAGCAAGATGTTAGCAACACAGGTGCAAAATACCGGTTTAACATCCTCTCCCCATCTACCCCTTCCTGGAGGGGGTGACTTCCCAGTATACAGTTGCACAATATGGCTGCAATGAAACAAAGAGTGAATAATTTAAAGGGGTCTGAATACTTTCTAAACCCACTGTACATTGTTTTACTGTATATATTTGGAGATTTGGAGCATTTTCATAAATGTTAGACACTTTTCTTTTACTAGTCCAACTTTTGGATTATTTTGTCCATTATTTTGCACCTAAAAACTGGTGCACTCTAATAATAATCGTCCATATTTGCACAAAAAAGTAGAGTGTGGTGCACAGGGTCAAAAAAGTTTGATATATGTTTGAAATTTGGCTCACAGTTTATCAGCAAAAAGAGGCACAACCTTCATAGTATATCTGGGACATTATTTCTTATTATGGCTTTGCTTATTGAAAAGTTATAAAATTAGATAAAAAGGTTTAAATAATCTTATAAACCTAATGATTGTTTTACAGTGCAATTTTCTTTAAAGGTACAAGATTACCCAACAGGAAAGAACTCCTATGTAAAAGTTTGCTTATATGATGAGTATCTTTTCCAGAACTTGTTTAAATGGAGTTTAAAAGGGAAAATGAAGATGCAGAAATATTTTTCTTGAGGAGGCAGAAATGTGTACTTTATTACTTCTATGAGTTCTTGAAAAAGACATTTCTGTGAGATATAGAAATGTTCTAAGCTTTCAGTCTAACTTTAAATTAAATACTGCTTCTCTTCTGCTGCGACACTAAACTGCAGAGTATTTCTAGTCATTTGTTCACACTTTCAATGTATTTTATGTGTCGTGTTAATAAAAAGCAACAACTCCCCACTATTTCCTTTAAGATTAATCTGCAAAACAAATCTGCTACATTTCTAGTGCAGTTTTACAAATCTTTTCACTTGGGTCATAAAAAAAAATTGTAAAAAAAATATTAAATCCTCTTTTTACAATAAGAGAAATGAGAAGATGAACATTTTAGTTTATGTCACTGATGTAATCAGGAGAAATACTATAAAATCTGTGGTCTGTCCAAACATTAAGGTCCAAATTCATCAATTCTGGCTATGTTCTTGCTGGTCGTGATGAGGTGACATGTTGGAGTCAGACACTCTTGATTCACCTCTTAATGAATCAGGAACATCTGACAAGCGGTGTGCTCCTCGGTATGACTTGCCACAAATCTTAATCCAATCAAAGAGGGGAAAAAGATTTTAGGCATAAGGAACTCCACAACTCATATAGTTTAGTCATGAATTAGACAAACTGTGATGTCACATCCCTGTCAAGCCCTACTTCCAACCATTATGGAGGAACCAAATGAAACTGGCGTGAAAGAGACAAAAAATTTTGTGCAACTGTGCAATTCATGCCAGAATTCTGGCAAAATTACTTTTGTGAATTGGGGCCTAAAAGATTATCTAGTTTTAGAAATATTCTTGTAGATCATGTTAAGCCTTAAGTAAAATAGATAGGCGCATAGGAGATATAAATCATCAAGGGCAGAAAATAAAGTATAGCTATACACATTAGGTTTACATTGGTAAAATGTGCCAATTTCAGCAGAACCAGTTAATCTAATGTTTATGATTTGCCCAGCAAATGTTTGTCTAGCCTACATGAAGGGAAAAAGGATTAGGCTTATTGAATTCAAATACACCAGATCCTTTGCTCTCAGGTGATATAAGCCATCATTAAGTTTGTATCAGCCAAACCAAGTGTGCATGTATGGGGAGATCCAGGGAAATAGTACTCAAATCAATAAGCATTTGTCAGAGAACTACTAATTTTGTATGGCCACCTTGATTCTAAAGGCAGCATATTTCCGCATGGAATATTTTGTAAATAGCTTGTGTCCTCAAACTTGACATATACTTGACATCATATCTAAGATGGGAATATGAACTTCTAAGTTTTGAGGTGAACAAGTTTATTTCTGGCTTGTGCCTTTTTCCTTCTTCAGTTCAAATGCATTTTATTCTGATCCGTTTCCCTCTATTTCTTGAAATTGTACCCAGGATGCCTCAACTTCTTACATTCCCTCAATATTATTTTGGCTGCCACTTCAGGTCCATCAGTAAGATTTTTCTTTTATTTAACTAATTGGGTAATGAAAATTAAAGTTATATACACTGTGACAAAGTCACTGGTAAAGTGCTGGAGGGGAGATATGTTCCACTACGCTTAATGACATCAGTGATATAAAACCCAGAGATTTTCCTCCAGCACAAGGGGATTATTGTGCTCTCATCACTACAGTCCCTGGATAGCAAAAGAACAGAATCTAAAGAGTAATCTGTCCCTGCCCTTTAATGACTTTAACCCCTTAACCCCCAAGGGTAGTTTGCACGTTAATGACCGCGCCAATTTTTACAATTCTGACCACTGTCTCCTTATGAGGTTATAACTCTCGAACGCTTCAACGGATCTTCACGAATCTGAGACTGTTTTCTCGTGACATATTGTACTTCCTGGTAGTGGTAAAATTTCTTCTATATAATTTGCAGTTATTTATGAAAAAAATGGAAATATGGCGAATATTTTGAAAATTTTGCAATTTTCAAACTTTTAATTTTTATTCCCTTAAAACAGAGAAATATGTCACACAAAATAGTTACTAAATAACATTTCCCACATGTCTACTTTACATCAGCACAATTTTGAAACAAATTTTTTTTTTGCTACGAAGTTATAAGGGTTAAAAGTTGACCAGCGATTTTTCATTTTTACAACAAATTGTACAAAACCATTGTTTTTAGGAACCATCTCACATTTGAAGTCACTTTGAGGGGTCTATATGGCAGAAAATACCCAAAAGTGACACCATTCTAAAAACTGCACCCCTCAAGGTACTCAAAGCCACATTCAAGAAGCTTATTAACCCTTCAGGTGCTTCACAGGAACTGAAGCAACTTGGAAGGAAAAAATGAACATTTAACTTTTTAGTCACAAAAATGATCTTTTACAAACAATTTTTTTATTTTCACCAGGGTAAAAGGAGATAATGGACAGAAAAAGTTGTTGTGCAATTTCTACTGAGTACGCCGATACCCCATATGTGGGGGAAAACCACTGTCTGGGCGCACGGCAGGGCTTAGAAGGGAAGGAGCGCCGTTTGACTTTTTCAAACAAAATTGGCGGGAATTGAGATTGGACGCCATGTCGTGTTTCGAGAGCCCCTAATGTGCCTAAACAGTGGAAACCCCCACATGTGACACAATTTTGGATACTAGACCCCCTAAGGAACTGTTGTGTGCACTTTGAACCCCTAAGTGTTTCACTAAAGTTTATAATGCCTGGGTGTGAAAAAAAAAAAAAATCCACAAAAATTATTTTTTTGTCCCCAATTTTTGATTTTTCCCAAGGAAATTGGACCCCAAAAGTTGTTGTCCAATTTGTCCTGAGTTCACTGATACCCCATATGTGGGGGAGAAATACTGTTTGGACACACCGCAGGGCTCGGAAAGGAAGTAATGACGTTTTGTAATGCAGACTTTGATGGGTGTCATGTTCAGTTTGCAGAGTCCCTGATGTGCCTAAACAGGGGAAACCTCCCACAAGTGAACCCATTTTGGAAACTAGACCCCCTAAGGAACTTATCTAGATCTGTGGTGAGCACTTTGAACCCCCAAATGCTTCACGCAATTTTATAATGCCCGGGCATGAAAATAAAAAATCCTATTTTTTTCCCACAAAAGTAAAGTCACCAATTTTTTATTTTCCCTAGGGTAACATGAGAAATTGGACCATAAATGTTGTTGTCCAATTTGTCCTGAGTATGCTGATACCCCATATGTGGGGGGGAACCACTGTTTGGGCACACGGCAGAGCTCAGTAGGGAAGGAGCGCCATTTAACTTTTTCAAACCAAAATTGGCTGGAATCGAGATTGGACGCCATGTCGCATTTGGATAACCCCTGATGTGCCTAAACAGTGGGAATCCCCCACAAGTGACCCCATTTTAGAAACTAGAGCCCCTAAGGAACTTACCGTATATACTCATGTATAAGCCGACCCGTGTATAAGCCGACCCCCCCCTAATTTTGCCACAAAAAACTGGGAAAACGTATTGACTCACGTATAAGCCTAGGGTGAAAAATGATTATGCCCCCATATGATGCTCAACAGATTATGCCCCCATATGCTGCACAGATTATGCCCTATAGCTCCAGATTATGCCCCCATATGCTCCAATTATGCCCAATATGCTTCAAGATTATGCCCCATATGCTCCAGATTATGCACCCATATATTCCACAGATTATGCCTCCGTATGATCCAAGATTATGCCCCCATATGCTCCACAGATTATGCCCCCATATGCTCCACATTATGCCCCCATATGCTCCATATTATGCCCCCATATGCTCCAGATTATGACCCCAATATTTCACAGATTATGCCCCCGTATGATCCACAGATTATGCCCCCATATGCTCCATATTATGCCCCATATGCTCCAGATTATGCCCCCATATGCTCCATATTTTGCCCCCATATGCTCCAGATTATGCCCCATATGTTCCACAGCTATGCCCATATTATGCCCCCATATGCTCCATATTTTGCCCCCATATGCTCCAATTATGCCCCATATGTTCCACAGCTTTGCCCATAGCTCCATATTATGCCCCCATATGCTCCATATTATGCCCCCATATGTTCCAGATTATGCCCCCATATGCCCTATTTGCCCCATAGCCATATATGCCCCATATGTTCAATTAGCCCCATGCTCATATTATGCCCCCATATGCTCCATATTATGCCCCCATATGTTCCAGATTATGCCCCATATGCTGCAAAAAAAATTAAAAAAATGACATACTCACCTCTCGTCGCTGGGGGCCAGGTGCCGGGGTCCAGAGCAGGCGGGGACACCAGCGCGCTATGGGGGACAGGTGTCGGCGTCACCGCTCACTCAGAACCCCGGCACCTGTGATATTTACCTCTCCTCTCTGCACCGCAGCGCTGCGTCCTCTTCCTGGTCCTCGGCAGTGAAAGTGAATGATCTGGCAGGGGGCGCGGCGCTCACTAATGACATCATCGCGCCCTCTGCTGATCATTCACCGCCAGAGGAGTCAGACGAGGACGCAACACAGCGGTGGAGAGAAGACAGGTAAATATCGCTGTACTCACCTCTCCGCCGCGCGTCCCTGCAGCCTCTCCTCTTCTCCCGGCGCTCTCAGCAGCGCTTCCTTCCTACAGCGGTCACATGGTACCGCTCATTAAAGTCATGAATATGTGCATATTCATGACTTTAATGAGCGGTGCCATGTGACCGCTGCAGGAAGGAGCCGGAGATCGTGGGAGAAGCAGGGGGGCTGCAGAGACCGCGGCGGCGGAGAGGTGAGTATAATCCGACACCCCCGCTCCCCTCCCCCGCCGACCCCCGTATATGACCCGCGTATAAGCTGAGAGGGGGACTTTCAGCCCTAAAAAATGGGCTGAAAATCTCAGCTTATACATGGGTATATACGGTATCTAGATCTGTGATGAGCACTTTGAACCCCAAAGTGCTTCACACAAGTTTATAACATAGAGCCGTAAAATTAAAAAATCATATTTTTTCCACAAAAATGATCTTTTCACCCCAATTTTTATTTTCCCAAAGGTAACAAGACCTCAAAAATTATTGTGCAATTTATCCTGAGTATGCTGATACCCAATATGTTGGGGTAAACCACTGTTTGGGTGCATGGCAGAGCTCGGAAGGAAAGGAGCACAGTTTGATTTTTTCAACGTAGAATTGGCTGTATGCCATGTCGCGTTTGGAGAGCCCCTGATGTGCCTAAACAGTGGAAACCCCCCACAAGTGACACCATTTTGGAAACTAGACCCCTTAAGGAACTTATCTAGATCTGTTGGGAGCACATTCAACCCCAAAATGTTTCATTAAAGTTTATAATGCCTGGGTGTAAAAGCAAAAAAAAAAAAAAATTCCACAAAAAATGATTTTTTAGTCCCCAATTTTCCAATTTTTGATTTTTCCAAGGATATTGGACCCCAAAAGTTGTTGTCCAATTTGTCCTGAGTACGCTGATACCCCATATGTGGGGGGGGGGAAATACTGTTTGGGTGCACGGCAGGGCTCGGAAAGGAAGTAATGACATTTTGGAATGTAGAGTTTGATGAGTGTCATGTTCAGTTTGCAGAGTCCCTGATTTGCCTAAACAGTGGAAACCCCCCACAAGTGACCCCATTTTGGAAACTAGACCCCCTAAGGAACTTATCTAGATCTGTAGTGAGCACTTTGAACCCCCAAGTGCTTCACACAAGTTTATAATGCCTGGGCATGAAAATAAAAAATCCTATTTTTTCCCACAAAAATGATATTTTAGTCACCAATTTTTTATTTTCCCAAGGATAAGGGGAGAAATAGGACCCTAAAAGTTGTTGTCCAATTTGTATCGAGTACGCTGATACCCTATATGTGGGAGAAAACTACTGTTTGGGGGCACGTTGGGGCTCGGAATAGAAGTAGTGACGTTTAGTAATGCAGACTTTGATGGAATGTTCTGCGGGTGTCATGTCGCATTTGGAGAGCCCCTGATGTGCCTAAACAGTGGAAACCCCCCACAAGTGACCCTATTTTGTAAACTAGACCCCAAAGGAACTTATCTAGATGTGTGGTGAGCGCTTTGAACCCCAAGTGCTTCACAGAAGTTTATAACGCCCGGACGTGAAAATAAAAAAATCATATTTTTTCCACAAACATGATCTTTTAGTCCCCAGTTTTTTATGCTCCCAAGGGTAACAGGAGAAATTGGACCCAAAAAGTTGTTTTCCAATTTGTCCTGAGTAAGTTGATACCCTATATGTGGGAGAAAACTACTGTATGGGCACACGTCGGGGCTCGGAAGGAAGTAGTGATGTTTTGCATTGCAGACTTTGATGGAATGGTCTGCGGGTGTAATTTCGCATTTGGAGAGCCCCTGATGTGCCTAAACAGTGGAAACCCCCCACAAGTGACCCCATTTTGGAAACTAGACCCCCCAAAGGAACTTATTTAGATGTGTGGTGAGAACTTTGAACCCCCAAGTGCTTCACATAAGTTTATAACGTAGAGCCATAAAAATAATAAACCATATTTTTTTCTACAAAAATGATATTTTCGCCCCCAATTTTTTATTTTCTCAAGGGTAACAGAAGAAATTGGACCCCAAGAGTTATTGTGCAATTTGTCCTAAGTATGCTGATACCCCATATGTGGGGGTAAACTACTGTTTGGTCGCATGGCAGAGCTCAGAAGGGAAGGAGCATCGTTTGACTTTTTCAATGCCGAATTGGCTGGAGTTGAGATCAGATGCCATGTCACATTTGGAGAGCCCCTGATGTGCCTAAACAGTGGAAACCCCCCAATTCTAATTCCAACCCTAACCCAACACACCCCTAACACTAATCCCAACCCTAATCATAACCCTAACCACAAACCTAACCCTAACACACCCGTAACCCTAGTCCAGCCCTAACCCTAACTTTAGCCCCAACCCTAACCCTAACTTTAGCCCCAACCCTAACCCTAATGGGAAAATGGAAATAAATACATTTTTTTTAATTTTATTATTTGTCCCTAACTAAGGGGGTGATAAAGGGGGGTTTGATTTACTATTTATAGCGGGCTTTTATGATTGGCAGCTGTCACGCTAAAAGACGCTTTTTATTGCAAAAAGTAGTTTTTGCATCATCACATTTTGGGAGCTTAAGTTTTCTATATTTTGGCCCACAGAGTCATGTGAGGTCTTATTTTTTGTGGGACGAGGTGACGTTTTTTTTTTACCATTTTTGGGCACATGACATTTTTGATCACTTTTTATTACGATTTTTGGGAGGCAGAATGAACAAAAAACAGCAATTCATGAGTTTCTTTTGGGGGGGGGCGTTTATAGCGTTCTGCGTGTGGTAAAATTGATAATGGAGTTTTATTCTTCGGGTCAGTACGATTACGGCGATAGCTCATTTATATAATTTTTTTTATGTTTTGGCGCTTTTATACAATTAAAACGATTATATATAAAAAATAATTATTTTTGCATCGCTTTATTCTGCGAGCTATAACTTTTTTATTGTTTCGCTGATGATGCTGTATGGCAGCTCGTTTTTTGCGGGACAAGATGACGTTTTCAGCGGTACCATGCTTGTTTGTATCTGTCTTTTTGATCGCGTGTTATTCCACTTTTTGTTCGGCAGTATGATGATAAATCGATGTTTTTTAGACTTGTTTTTTATTTTAAGGGGTTCACTACATGTGTTAACTAGTGGGACAGTTTTATAGGGTGGGTCGTTACGGACGCGGCGAAACTAAATATGTGTACTTTTATTGTTGTTTTTTTTTTTACATTAAATAAGTGAATTTATTGGGGAATAGTTTTTTTTTTCATTATTTAGGATTTTTTTTACACATGTTTATTTTTATTTTTTTTAACATTTTTACTTTGTCCCAGGGTGGGACATCACAGTATGGGGTAAGATCGCTGGTGTCACACCAGCGATCTCACAGGCAGTGCTGCGCCATCTTGGATCCGGGGTCCTGCAGTGAGGAGAGTCCCTCGGAACAGCGCAACACATCGCGAAGTTCTGAGGGTCTCAAAGGAGCGCGATGCTCCCCTGTGCCCCCGGTACACCACGATCATGTTTGATCGCGGTGTGCCTGGGGTTAATGTGCCGGGAGCGGTCCGTGACCGCTCCTGACACATAGTGCCGGGTGTCAGCTGTGATAATCAGCTGACACCCGGCGGCGATCAGCTGCGCTCCCCCGGGAATTAAGTACCAGGTCACATGGACGTAATATTACGTCCAATGGGATTAAGGGGTTATCCTCTCGTTTCTACAAAGCAAATGGGTGAGGGGAGTGCAGGTGTCCATGGCTGAAGAGTCCCTTCATCTTCTATTGCTGCAGCTGTTCAGGGCCTCTTTTTATACACCATTTGGATTGTAAGGTTTTCAGGAAGAAGCTTCTAGGTTTAATTCTCCCCTCGCTTGTCATCAGCTGGCGGTTATGAGGTTATGGTTTAGCAGCATCTGGGCTTGATCTCAGCGCACAGTTGGTATCTGTGGTATCTCCTGCTTTTATTCATTTTGTGCACTACTGTTTTTTTCTCTGGAGTTCACTGCTATTATAGCACATATTGTTGTGTGATTAATTAAGCGTTATTCAGCGTTACTTTTATCAAAAATAACACACCTTATGTGCATTGATATTTTCATTTGATGGTTTGGGCACCAGTTTTTTTTTTTTTTTCTCTGGAGTTCACTGCTAATTTAGCACAAGTTGTTGTGTGATTAATTCAGCGTTATTCAGCGTTATATATTTTTTTCATTAACCCCTTAATGACCAAGCCATTTTGTAGGTTAAAGACCAGGCCAATTTTTACAATTCTGACCACTGTCTCTTTATGAGGTTATAACTCTGGAACGCTTCTACGGATCTTGGCAATTCTGAGGTTGTTTTCTCGTGACATATTGTACTTCATGTTAGTGGTAAAATTTCTTCAATATAACTTGCGTTTTTTTATGAAAAAAATGGAAATATGGCAAAAATTTTGAAAATTTTGCAATTTTCAAACTTTTAATTTTTATGCCATTAAATCAGAGAGATATGTCACAAAAATTAGTTAATAAATAACATTTCCCACATGTCTACTTTACATCAGCACAATTTTGGAACCAAATTTTTTTTTTGTTACGAAGTTATAAGTGTTAAAAGTTGACCAGCAATTTCTCATTTTTCCAACAAAATTTACAAAACCATTTTTTTAGGGACCACCTCACATTTGAAGTGAATTTGAGGGTCAATATGACAGAAAATACCCAAAAGTGACACCATTCTAAAAACTGCACCCCTCAACGTGTTCAAAGCCACATTCAAGAAGTTTATTAACCCTTTAGGTACTTCACAAGAATTGAAGCAATGTGGAAGGAAAAAATGAACATTTAACTTTTTTTCCCAAAATTTTTCTTTCGACACAATTTTTTTAAATTTTGTCAAGGGTATCAGGAGAAAATGAACCACAATATTTGTTGTACAATTTCTCCAGAGTACACCGATATACCATGTGTGGGGTAAACCACTATTTGGGCGCATGGCAGAGCTCGGAATGGAAGCAGCGCCATTTGACTTTTTTGGCTGGAATTGAGATTGGACGCCATGTCGCATTTGGAGAGTCCCTGTGTGCCTAAACAGTGGAAACCACCCACAAGTGACCCCATTTTGGAAACTGGACCCCTCAAGGAACTCCTCTAAATGTGTTGTGAGAGCTTTTAACCCCAAGGGCTTCACAGAAGGTTATAACGTAGAGCCGTAAAATTAAAAATCATATTTTTTCCACAAAAATGATCTTTCATCCCAATTATTATTTTCCAAAGGATTAAAGGACCCCAAAAGTTATTGGCAATTAGTCCTGAGTACGCTGATACCCCATATGTGGGGGTAAACCACTATTTGGGCGCATGGCAGAGCTCGGAAGGGAAGCAGCGCCATTTGACTTTTTTGGCTGGAATTGAGATTGGACGCCATGTCGCATTTGGAGAGTCCCTGTGTGCCTAAACAGTGGAAACCCCCACAAGTGACCCCATTTTGGAAACTAGACCCCCCCAAGGAACTTATCTAAATGTGTTGTGAGAGCTTTTAACCCCCAAGCGCTTCACAGAGGGTAATAACGTAGAGCCGTAAATTAAAAAATCATATTTTTTCCACAAAAATGATCTTTTCATCCCAATTTTTATTTTCCAAAGGATAAAAGGACCCCAAAAGTTATTGGGCAATTAGTCCTGAGTACGCTGATACCCCATATGTGGGGGTAAACCACTATTTGGGCGCATGGCAGAGCTCGGAATGGAAGCAGCGCCATTTGACTTTTTTGGCTGGAATTGAGATTGGACGCCATGTCGCATTTGGAGAGTCCCTGTGTGCCTAAACAGTGGAAACCCCCAACAAGTGACCCCATTTTGGAAACTGGACCCCTCAAGGAACTCATCTATATGTGTTGTGAGACCTTTTAACCCCAAGGGCTTCACAGAAGGTTATAACGTAGAGCCGTAAAATTAAAAAATCATATTTTTTCCACAAAAATGATCTTTTCATCCCAATTATTATTTTCCAAAGGATAAAAGGACCCCAAAAGTTATTGGGCAATTAGTCCTGAGTACGCTGATACCCCATATGTGGGGGTAAACCACTATTTGGGCGCATGGCAGAGCTCGGAAGGAAGCAGCGCCATTTGACTTTTTTGGCTGGAATTGAGATTGGACGCCATGTCGCATTTGGAGAGTCCCTGTGTGCCTAAACAGTGGAAACCCCCACAAGTGACCCCATTTTGGAAACTAGACCCCCAAAGGAACTTATCTAGATGTGTGGTGAGAGCTTTGAACCCCCAAGGGCTTCACAGAAGGTTATAACGTATAAGAAAAGTAAAATTTAAAAATCATATCTTTTCCACAAAAATGAACTTTCCACCCCCAATTGTTATTTTCCAAAGGGTAACAGGACCCCAAAAGTTATTGTGCAATTTGTCCTGAGTACGCTGATACCCCATATGTGGGGGGAAACCACTATTTGGACGCATGGCAGAGCTCGAAAGGGAAGTAGCGCCTTTTCAAATGCAGACTTTGTGGAATGGTCTGTGGTGTCATGTCACGTTTGGATAGCCCCTGATGTGCCTAAACAGTAGAAACCCCCCACAAGTGACTCCATTTTGGAAACGAGACCCCCCAAGGAACTTTTCTAGATGTGTGGTGAGCACTTTGAACCCCCAAGTGCTTCACAGAAGTTTATAACGTAGAGCCGTGAAAATAAAAAAATCATATTTTTTTCCACAAAAATAATCTTTTTGCCCCAAATTTTTATTTTTATAATGGTAACAGGAGAAATAGGACCCCAAAAGCTATTGTGCAATTTGTCCTGAGTACGCTGATATCCCATATGTGGGGGGAACCACTATTTTGACGCATGGCAGAGCTCGAAAGGGAAGTAGCGCCTTTTTCAAATGCAGACTTTGATGGAATGGTCTGTGGGTGTCATGTCACGTTTGGATAGCCCCTGATGTGCCTAAACAGTAGAAACCCCCACAAGTGACTCCATTTTGGAAACTAGACCCCCAAGGAACTTTTCTAGATGTGTGGTGAGCACTTTGAACCCCCAAGTGCTTCACAGAAGTTTATAACGTAGAGCCGTGAAAATAAAAAAATCATATTTTTTTCCACAAAAATAATCTTTTTGCCCCAAATTTTTATTTTTATAATGGTAACAGGAGAAATAGGACCCCAAAAGCTATTGTGCAATTTGTCCTGAGTACGCTGATATCCCATATGTGGGGGGGAACCACTATTTTGACGCATGGCAGAGATCGGAAGGGAAGGAGCACCGTTTTTAAATGCAGACTTTGATGGAATGGTCTGCGGGTGTCATGTCGCGCTTGGAGAGCCCCTGATGTGCCTAAACAGTAGAAACCCCCCACAAATGACCCCATTTTGCAAACTAGACCCCCCAAGGAACTTATCTAGATGTGTGGTCAGCACTTTGAACCCCCAAGGGCTTCACAGAAGTTTATAACGTAGAGCCGTGAAAATAAAAAAAATCATATTTTTTTCCACAAAAATGACCTTTTTGCCCCCAAATTTTTATTTTTATAAGGGTAACAGGAGAAATAGGACCCCAAAAGCTATTGTGCATTTTGTCCTGAGTACGCTGATACCCCATATGCGGGGGGAACCACTGTGATCGCCTTACTGCATCTTTGGGAGGCACAATGAACAAATCTACCAAAGGTGAAGAATTGGTTTTCTTTTTTACGCCGTTCCTCGTGCGATATTAGTGATTAGGCGACTTTATTCCTCGGATCGGTGCGATTACAGCGATACCAGATTTACACCCTTTTTTCATGTTTAGCTTCTGTCACACTCTAAAAGATGCTTTTTTTTGGAATAATTTTTTGTAAGAATTTTTTGCATCGCCGTATTTTGAGAGCTATAATTTTTCCATATTTCGGCCGACAGAGTTATCTGTGGGCTTATTTTTTGCGGGACGAGCTGACGTATTTATTGGTACCATATTCGGGCACATAACGTTTTTTGATCGCTTCCTATTCCGATTTTTGTGGAAGCAGAATGAACAAAAACCAGCAATTCAGGAATTGTTTTTTTTTTAATTTTTTTTCCCCCGTTCCGCTTGTGGTAAAATTGATAAAGCAGCTTTATTCTTCAGGTCACTACGATTACAGCGATACCTCATTTATATATTTTTTTTATGTTTTGGCGTTTTTTACACAATAAAGAATTTTATAGAAAAAATAATTATTTTTGCATCAGTTTATTCCGCGAGCTATAACTTTTTTATTTTTTCACTGATGATGCTATATAGCGGCTTGTTTTTTGCGGGACAAGATGACGTTTTCAGCGGTACCATGATTATTTATATCTGACTTTTTGATCGCGTGTTATTGCACTTTTTCCAAGCGTATAATGATACCGCTTGGAAAAAGTATAATTTACTACTTTTTTGTGTTTTTTTTTTACGGATTTCACTGAAGGGGTTAACTAGGGTTATGCTTTTATAGATGGGATTTTTACGGACATGGCGATACCTAACATGTGTATTTTTTTTGTTTTTTATTTTTTTTATTACATAAAAATGTGTATTTTTTAGGGGATTTTTTTTAAATTATTTTTTAATATTTTTTTTACAATTTTTTTAAAAAAATGATTTTTTTCAACTTGTCCCTTTATGGGACTTTCACTTTTTTTACTTTTGATTGCAGTTACAATGCATTGCAATGCTCTGGCATTGCAATGCATTGCAACTATAGTGGAAGCTGCTGTGACATGATCACAGCAGCTTCCCGTAGCTAAATGACCCGGAGGTTGTCATGAAAACCCCCGGGTCATCAAGGCAGACATCGGCCCCTGCAAATACAGTGCAGGGTGCCGATCTGAGGCAGAGGGAGCTCCCGACCCTCTGCCTCCCCACCTGAGCTCTGCGATCGCGCTGGATCGCAGCAGTCAGGGGGTTAACAGCCAGGGGCGGTGGGGGCTCCGCTCCTGGCTGTCAGTGCAGGAAGCCTGGCCACTGCAGCGCCGGCTCCTGCACTGATCGCGCTGGGGAAGCTGAAATTTCAGCTTCTCCTGCGCGATCGCTGCTGTGTTTGGTCAGTCAGATTGACTGACCAATCACAGCGCTGTGAGTGCGGGGACCGACGGCAAAGGTCCCCGCACCGCTTGCCGTGCCTGTCAGCTGTCTGTGACAGCTGTCGGCACTGATCTACCACTGCGTGTTTACACGCAGTGGTAGATCAAAGGCATGACGTGCAGAGTCCGTCCTGGTGCCGGAACTGGCACCTTGCCATGACGGACTCTGCACGTCAGTGGACATTAAGGGGTTAATAATACACTTTATGTGCACTGATATTTTCATTTGATGGTTTGGGCACCAGATGCGTTTTTCTGATTTTCACTGTTATATTTTTTATCACATTTTGTGATTTATTTATATGCTTTCTATTGTTACACTTATAATTTTTGTATATTAATAAATTTGGTGCACATATATATATATGTATATACATTTTTTTAGTTGCACTTGAATTATCACTCAATAGTCATTATATGTGTATTTTTTTTATTTTTTCACCAATTTTTGGTATATATGCACAATTTTCTTTAGCACTTGAGGAGGTTATTATTCAAATAAATTAATTAAATACCAAGCAATATGGACACATGAAGTCCCACACACACTAATTGTAATAATAATTTTATATATATTGTATATGTTTAATTTTATTTTTTGTCTTCAATAAAGCTTTATATTTTATTAAATTTGGTTGTGTTCATCCATTTTTTATAATAAAATACTGGTATTAATTTTAATAATTTAAAAAAAAAGAATTTTTTATGAGTATCAAATTGTTTTGGGATTATACATTTGTTTATTGATATTCATTAAAATATTGAATAGTGTCATTTCTGGTATTTCTTTTCTGTATAGGATTTTGCTTTATTTGTTTTGGAAGGGACCAGCAAAATGGATTATAAAAATCGTGAAACAAATTGGCTGTCACAGCTTACCTCTATATTTAAGGAGGCGGGTAGCAATAATACGGATGGAGTATTTACAAATATGAAGGAGGAAAAATTTATGATGAAAGATATTCTATATAAAAGAATAAAAACCTGGTGGAACAAAAATTCTCTGGAACAATATCTACAACGAGATTTAATACCCAGAGGCCTAAGAATACAGGTATTTCCTTCATTTCATTTGGAAGATGAATTATTATTAAAGAAATGGGAAGATGCATGTAATATTTGCTCCCGTACTTTTATTGAAATTTTGATTGAAATTGATAAGAAAAAATTAGAGTTATTGGAGACTGATATTAAAATATTACAAGAAAAACTACAGAAAAACCTTACAAGTGATCAACTGTCTAAATTTGATGAAGATTTAAATATTTCTTATTCGAAACGGGAATCAGAGATTCAGAAATTAAAATTAACAAAATTTAAACGAGATATTCAAGATTATCAGAATAATAAAATATACAAATGGCGCAGTAAATTAACATTAAGAAGACCTGAATCAACCAGCTCCATGAGAAGTGGTAGTTCTGTAAGCTCTATTGATACCCCTAATGGTGGTTCTATGGACACTTATAATAAATACAAAACAAGGTTCATGATGAATAAGCGCAAAACTACAAATCATCGAGAAAATGAATCAAGTGATGGAACTCTAAAGGTAATTAATTTATCTGACATACAATTGACTTCTGATCAAATTTCAGTGTTATCTTTAGGCTTGGGCTTTTGTCCAACAGCCAAAATAGACATTTTTCAGCAATAAAAGACACTTTTTATTTGCGCGCAAATTATTATTGAAGAAATAACCATAATGATAAAAGATCATGCAATAATACCTTTTCTACAGAAGAAGAATTGGCGGCATTACAGACATTAGAGGATCTTATTGCAGAACAGGAGTACACACAAGGTAAATTCCCTAAATTTATTAAAAAGAAATCCAAGTCTTTCCCGACTTTAACTTTGAACTCATCTGTTGAAATTTTCGTAAGGATGGTTTGTGATGAAATTAAACAATTACCTTCAAGTAGATCTTTTGATAATTTGAAATATGAACAGAGACGAGCCCTTAATGAATTAGCAGAAATGAAAGAGGTGGTATTTAAACCATCCGACAAGGGAGGAAATATTGTAGTCTGGCCATCTGTTAAATACGAGAAAGAAGCATTTAGACAGCTTAATGACTCATCGTGTTATGGACGGCTGTCTCAGGATCCTACCTGTGCTTTTCAGAAAGATCTATTTGGCATTCTGGATTCAGCTTTAGATGAGGGTATCATAACTAAAAACATCTGGGAAGGCTTAAGGGTAGATTTTCCTAGGGTTCCAACTATATATTTTTTACCCAAAGTACATAAAAGCGTAATAGAACCACCAGGACGCCCTATTATATCAGGAAATGGCAGTTTGATAGAACCGATCTCAAAATTTTTAGATTTTTATTTAAAACCAATTGTGATGGACCTACCTTCTTTTATTAAAGATAGTACAGAAGCCTTACAACGACTGGATGGGATATGTATGAGCAGTGACATGTATATTGTTACTTGTGATGTTGAAGCGCTCTATACTTCTATTCCTCATGAATATGGATTGTTTGCAGTTAAGCGTTACTTATCTGGTCATTTGTATGAAGCTTCTTTAATAGAATTTTTAATGCAATTATTGGAATATGTTCTTTGTCATAATTACTTTATTTTCAAGGATCGATTTTATTTGCAAAAAGAGGTGTGGCGATGGGTGCGGCTTTTGCACCTTCTTATGCAAATTTAACAATGGGTCTATGGGAACAGGAATATGTTCAGAATATGGATATGATGCAGGTAGAATCAATAGCTCTGTGGATGAGATTCATTGATGATGTACAATTTGTCTGGCAGGGGCCACGAAAAGATTTGGAAGAATTTTTACAACATTTGAACAACAATTCCAATAACATTAAATTTACCTGGAATATCAGACAGGATATGATTGACTTTCTGGATTTGAAAAATATTTAGACTTGAGAGTCCTCAGTGGATTTGAAGGTTACAGTGGATAATACCGGACAACTTCATACATCTATTTATAGGAAAGAAACAAGTGTTAATGCATTGTTACATGCAAAATCATCACATCCATCTCATGTAATCCGTGCAATTCCAACTGGACAATTCTTGAGAACAAAGCGAATATGTGATCGTAATGAGGTTTTTGAAGAACAGGCTGAAGAATTGAAAAGTAGATTTTTGCAACGAGGATACAAGAAAGATATTGTTCACAAGGCTTACTGTAGAGCAAGAGATACAGATAGATCTATCCTGTTAGCTGTCAAAAATAAAGAAAAGAAAGTAGATGGAGAGATACGATTTATTACTAAATATCATTCAAGATGGAA
Source organism: Oophaga sylvatica (assembly GCA_033576555.1). Lineage (NCBI taxonomy): Eukaryota > Metazoa > Chordata > Amphibia > Anura > Dendrobatidae > Oophaga > Oophaga sylvatica. The sequence continues at coordinate 1,125 of JARQOD010007128.1, read as the reverse complement.
TGAAATGACCAGTATTGTCTCTAAATTTTGGCCTATTCTATTAAAAGATCCATGTTTATCTAAGTTTTTGCCTAAAAAACCGCTGATTGTAGCTAAGCGTAGTAGAACAATACGAGATACCCTTGTACATAGCCACTATGTGCCTCCTGTTTCTAAATTCATTTTTGGCTCTAAGGGCCCTAAATGGGGTTCTGTCTGTTGTGGGACATGCAAAGCTTGCCAATATATGGTAAAAACGGATATCTTTTATGATTCCAGTAATACTAAGGAATTCAAGATATTACACTTCATCAACTGTCGTACAAGTATGGTTATACAGTATATTTAGCCACTTGTCCATGTAATTCCATTTATGTTGGTATGACGACACGTGAATTATGTGTCAAAGTTTTAGAACATATTAAGGATATCAAGGCAGCTGACAAAATCAAGGCTACAGAGGGTGGAGATTTTTCTAAGTTAAAACCCTTAGCAAGGCATTTTTGTGAATTTCACCCACATCAGTCACATTTGTTGAAAGTAAGAGGCATTGACAGAATTCATGTGGGAAAAAGGAGAGGGGATCTCACGAAATTACTGGCACAAAAAGAATGTAAATGGATCACCATGTTAGAGAGCATGATTCCTAGGGGTCTTAATGAACAGTGGGGTTTTTCTAGTTTTCTTTAATTATTTAGTGGCTGGGTTTTTCTTTTTCTTTTCTGATTCTATATTAATATATTTTTGTTATGGGATATATTCACTTTTGCACATTTTTTCATCAGTAATTTTCTTTATATATTATCATTAATATTATCATAATTATTATTAATTTTTTTATATATTATTTTTTTATCATTTATTTTCATTATTTTTACACATTTATATATATGTTTCTTTACACATTTATATATATTGTAATTAAATATGAGGATTAATTGGATTATGATTTTATAATTGCTATTATATATATGTGTGGTTTATATTAATTTATCATTGTATTATTTGATTTATACACTGTGCATATATTATGAATATATTGGTAATAGATGAATGAATTATTATGTGCATATATTGTTCCTCTTTTTTACAGATTATGAATGGATCAGCTTAATTTAAAATAAATTTGTCTTGTATATCTGGTTT